>CAVNYN010285141.1:0-29988 GCA_963692815.1 Nyctanthes arbor-tristis | reverse complement strand
CAAAGCTTATTCCAAGCTCATAGATTCGAATTTCCTACCATGAATAGTAAGGCAGAATGTGAAGCACTACTAGACGTATTAGAAATGGCAAGATCCTTCAGAATGACTCAATTACTAGCCAAATAGTGATACAGAGATAGTCGTGAACCAAATCAACGGAACCTATAAAACAAAAGAGCCATAGTTGACGAAGTATTGTGAGAAGGTTAGAATTGAAACAAAGAATTGCATAAAGTTTGAGATCCGATAGGTTTGCAGATCAAAAAACCAGAATAAAAATAGACAAGTCTGCTCTAAATCAACCCGAACAAGCCCTCGGCAATGAAAAGATCTCTTAGTCGGAAAGAAGAAATTATCCAGTTCTTGAAAAATGAGGCACTACCACGGCAAGACCAAGATCCAGGAATTTGAAAGACGAGATCTAAAAAAGTATTTCCCACGCTGACAGTAGTACAAAATCCATAGAAAGGTCCATCTAAATTTATTGACATATTTCCAAATGAGGCATACAAGTTAGTACTTTTGAATGGGAGGGGTCTGCTGCACCATTGGAGCACGGAACATTTGAAGAAACACTATCAGTGGGATTACGAGAAATTTGTTTCCAATCAGGGCTAGACTTAACCCCATAAGCATTACCACTTCAAATTAGAGTTAAAAGAATGATTAAAGTGAAGGGTGTCTACAATAGAAACCTAGGCTCGTTGAGCTCAATTAGGGAACTCGATTCTCTAGGAAGAAAGCCCAACTAGGGCATCAATGCCCTAGGATCTCATTCACAAGGCTCATTGAACACAATCAGGGAACTCCATTCCCTAGGCAGAAAGCCTAACTTGGGCACCAATGCTCCAGGATTTCATTCACAAGGCTTGTCGAACCCAACCAGGAAACTCAATTCCCTAGGTGGAACAGGCCCAAGTGGGCACCAATGCCCCAAGATCTTACTCACAAGGCTCGTTGAGCCGAACCAAAAATAAGTAAATTTCTAACACTACAACAAATGTCACATATGTAGACCAAAAAGTCATCGCTGCAGATCTATTGGAAGGATTTTTTGCCGCAACAAGGTATTTACTATAAGCCCGTACCTGTAGTCCAATAGTGACGATATTTTTCAGTCTATTGTAACGACATTTACAGTGACGACATAGTCACCGCTAAATGTCGCAGATATAAATTCAATGAGTTTTGGACCCAAAAAAAAAAAAAAAAATTGACCCGACCTGCCACTAGTCAACCCGACCCGACCCGACCCAACCTCTCCTAAACCAGCCATTTTCTAACTATATTTAATTACACACATTGCTTTTGCCCAAGTGAGGACTCAAACCACCTCCATTGCAAAGACATGATACTTTCGCAAATAGACTAGCTAGACTTTTGGTTAATACCTTACTTTTATAAAACATATTTTATAGATTAGTACAACTATAGTGACGAATACCTCCCCTACAACAACGATTTTCCATCGTTAAATACAAAAACAAAGACGGGAAATTTTCCCGCCAATCATATAGAGACAACATTTATAGGTTGTTGGTCTAGACCAAGAAATATAGGGACAACTTTTACGTGTCGTCGTTATAGATACCAATATACAATAGCGACATCACTTGTCGTCCCTGTAGACACAACCTATGGTGACGACATTATGATATTCCCGCTATAGAGTGATGACATCTGAAACTATTGCAAAATGTCACGCTATAGCTCTTGTTTCTTGTAGTGTAAGTCTGATTAGCTTGAACTAGGGTTCACACCACTAGACTAAATCAGCCCAATGGGAGCAGCATAACCCACATAATAGACAATAAAGAAACAAAGAATCAGAGCCCAGCCATTTATGCCTGGACTCAAATTGGGGCAAGCACAGTAGCCCGATGATTCAAGTTAACTGTAAAGTACCGATTAGAAATTGGAAACAACAATTACAACACAACATGTTGCGACTTGATAAAGAAATGGTTCTTACCCATTGAAAAGTACCGATCAGAGTTTACACAAAATGGATACCCAAACAAAGTTTGGAGGCATACTAAAAAATTGGACCTGATTGGTCCAAGAGGGCAGATTAGAAGTTGTGTTAAAGTAAGTATCCAAATGACGTTTAGAGATTACTCAAAAATCAATCCTGATTGGTCAAAAGTGATAGATTGGGAATCAAGCCAAAAGATTTGTTCAAACAATGTTCGGGCTTGGTTGAAAAATCAATTCTGATTAGCCAAAAGTGACCTATCAAAAATCACACCAAAAGTTTGTTTGAACGATGTTTGGAAGTCCATCGAAAATAAGCTCTGATCGGCCAAAAGTGACCAATCAGGAATCATACCAAAGGCTTGTTCAAATGACGTCTGGACATCCCTGTAAAAAAAAGAAAAAAGTTCTAATCGGCCAAAAATGACCGATCAGATATCATGCAAAAATGAGTGATTCAAATGTCCTTGGGAGGCTAATTAAAAATTAGTTCTGATCAGTCAAAAAATACTAACGAGCAAGTGTGCAAAACAAGTATTCAAATGCTGCTTGGAGGCCCTAAAAATTAATTCTGATTAGTCAAAAAGTACTGCCCAGCAAGTGCGCAAAAGCAAGTGTTCAAATGATGTTTAGAGGCATGTTACAAATTAGTTCTGATCGGCTAATAATAACCAATCAAGAATCACGCAAAAACAAGTGTTCAAATGATGTTTAGACTACTGTAGAAAGTCAATTCTGATCGGCCGAAAACTACTGATCAGAAGCTACACTAAAATATGTGTAAAAGTAATTGATAAGATGTGTTTCTAATCGGATGATGATTCTGATTGGATAAATGCAATGGATGGCCAGACCACGACATCTTAAACGAGACCAATAGTTGATTTGTTTGTTCAAAACGGTGAGAACTTCATTTAGCACTTAGAAAAGTTCTAAGACTGTTCGAGTGTTTAGACAATTAAAAATGAGTCACCCAGGTGCCAGGTATGGGTTAGACACGTGGTAAAACAAACCAAAAGAAAATGACATGAAGTGAAGTTCAGTTCCATAAGGAAAAAAACCCATGAGATAGCAAATATTGGCTTTAGGTAGCTTAGACACTACTTGAGATCCACAAAAGGTGATCAAAGGAGAGAGAGAAAAATAATATAATATCCAAGTTCAGGCACTCTCTAGATTGGCATCCTGATTGGCTGCCTCTACTTCACTTTGAGATTCTTCAGAATGATTCTCACCAGCATCACTTTGAACATATGCCACTGTGGTTTGAGTCTCAGCGCATCCGAATACAATTCTTCCTCCTATTTCTCATCATCCACCATGACATTTGGATCAGCCTCCTTTTGAGTGGTGAAGTTGAGCTCGTGCTTGACTTTCAAATCCTTAAGTCTTTCTGTCAAAATGCTGAGAGTAATAGGTCTTTAACCTTTTTGAGCATGTCCTCCAGACTTAGGATAAATGAATCCAACTGATCGGCTTCGTAAAGTTTTGACTTACAGAAAGCTCTGACATGAGAGATATAGCTAGCACTTACCGTTGGCCTTGCTTGGTCCAGCTCAGCTAGAAGTTCATCCATTGAGGACTTAAGTTGTTTCTTTAGAACCTACATATTCAAAGTATGGTTCTCGAGATCCATTAACCTTCCATTCTTTTTCTTCCATTCGAACTACGGTTCTAAAATATTCTTCTCCTTCAAAGTATCGAAGCCAAAGTCATTTGGAGTAGTCAGACACACTTTCCAAAGCCTATCAGTGGTGAGAATATCTTTGTAATGAGTTTCAGAAAGACCTTCGCCAGCAAGGTAAAAAAAAAAATGGTTCTCAAGCTCTTATGTTCGGCAATCCTTCACGTTCCCTGTAGAGAAAGAAAATCTCAACAGAATATTAAATGACGGAATATGTGGGTGATGCTCAGAGTGTCACTCACCAAATATAATAAAATTTTCAGGAATGTTCAAATCACCAGGCTCATAGCGTA
Organism: Nyctanthes arbor-tristis; assembly: GCA_963692815.1. Lineage (NCBI taxonomy): Eukaryota > Viridiplantae > Streptophyta > Magnoliopsida > Lamiales > Oleaceae > Nyctanthes > Nyctanthes arbor-tristis. Next base: position 26,037 of record CAVNYN010285141.1, on the reverse strand, counting down.
CGGATCTCCACTCTAATTTTATCCAGAACCAGTTGAGTTTCCAATTCTTACTAGAGTCCGAGAGACGCCAAATTGGAGTGGTTAGACTAGGCCGAATAGTGGCGTAATAAAAAGCCCAGGCGGGCTTTGTCCCTCATGAATAAGTAAAAGTGGTTGAAAACTTGAATAGATGGCATAGGTTCTTCCAGATCTTGCCAAAATATAATGAACCCCAATATCATTCTCGAGCCGTTAGGCATGATTTGGATAGGAACCATCTCCACATAACGGAGGTAATCAATAACAAAGTAGGGAAGTGGGAATCTGAGGCCGGCTTTAAGCTTTCCTTTGTTACATACCATGTAACCGGGAGTGGCCAATGAGCTTCTTCCCCCATTTAGGGAAGAACAAATTGGATGTTAGAAGTAACCTCATATTTTTCGTGCCAAGTCTCCAATTGTCTCACTTTAACTCTCGATCTCAATCCTATTGTGGCCCATCTTATTCCAACAGAAGCCTGATCTTGATCTGATGAAGAAGTTTCGCCAGCTACGAATGGTCAAGGACCACGAACCACACGAGAGGGGAACAACTCCACAAGAGATGCCACCCTATTGGGTTCAATGGCTACTGGAAATAGCAACCAATTGCCATTTCTAACAGCCTTTGAGGAAGGGACGGAAAGAGAGAGAGAGACTCTCACCTTTTTGGATATTGTAACCAGCTAAAGGGGAGAGTCTCTCCCCCTGTATTGGCAACCTTTGGGGAGGAGTTTCCCCACTCCAAAGCCATTTCCCACAGCCAAAGGGATGGGGACACCTTTTTCTTTTTCTTTTTTTAAACATTAAAATATATATATATTTTGTTTTTTTTTTTACCATAATACTCCAAACTTAACGGAAAAATTAACGGTTTCTATCTCATGGTCCTTAAGTGTAACACTTTGAAAGGTTGATGACATAATCGATAAAAACTTGAAAGGTTGGGGACGTTAGGTTTAATTAACCCAATGAAAAATAAATCTAGCAATAACGAAATAACATTTGAAAAAATAATTAACAAATAAATACATGGAAAGAATTTAATCTATAATAAATGAAGAAAAGCCAAAAACGTATCAAGTAGAAGCTTTTCCAAAAGTCCAAACTAGCGTATAACCTAATAGAAAGAAAAACTAAATAAAATAAGTTAATGAACACAAATCAAAATAATTTATTTTAAATATAAATATGAAAGTGACAATTATAACATATTGATATTAAAAATACGATAAATAATATAAGAAAGGAGGTAACAATTAAAAAAATATTTTTCATACCTTTATAGCATATTAAATTCTAATCATATGTGAGTAAGCTTTAAAATTACTCCTTTATTTTATCCCACAATAAAAAAAAAATCATGTACACTTGCGTTAAGTAATCAATAATAATTAAAAATTTAATTTCAGTACATAACTTCATTGAGTTCAAGAAAACATTTAATATATAGTAAACATAATAATAAAATAATCATACTCTGTAAAATAATAGTAAGGTCAATTAATGTTTCCAACAATCTATATATATATACATATATAATAAGAGAAGAGTGGCTTTTCCAGCCTATTTTCTGGCTCTATCTGGCTCTACAAGATTTTTGGCTCTATAAGATTTCTGGTGATATCATTTAATTCATTTTTTGTATTTTTTTATCTTTTTTTAAAAAATTGTTATGCTAATTTATTAAATGATATTCACATTTTCCCTTTATTAACTCATATCTAATCATCAATTCACGGTAGTTTCTCTAGCCAACTATTTTGAATTAGGGATATGTCACTTATCAAATCGAATACGAAATTAATTGGGGAGTTTTATTTCAAAAAAAGCAAATAGTAGTCTTTATAATTCGAAAACACATGCATAGTACGTCTCCAAATGAATAAATTTTTAAAAATCTGTAACCTTATTGAAAATTTCAATTTCTAATGATGTTTGAAGAAATTTTTATATGGTTATTGTAGTGCGATAATCAAATTTGATTTTTTTTAAAATTATAGTATTTCAATTTGCCGATTCTATAATTAATATAAATACGAACTTTTTGATAATTTCCCATAGAACAAAAATTACTGTTTGTCATTTTAAATATGGCCTTGCTGTATTTGGAGTTGGATTATTTATTTGAGAGATGGACTAAATGTTGGCACAGTTACACTATAATAGTTGTTCAATAATTTTTAAACCCTTTAGTTTTGTTAAATCAACTCAATTAATTTTTATTTATACATGCATAATTAACTAGTGCTATAATTTAAACAACTACTACATTGATTAGGTTTCTCACATTCTTGACAGGAAGTCTTGGGTTAAAACACACCTACCCCTTCCCTCCTCTACACCTACTTTATCAGAAAAAAAGAATTAACTGGTGCAAAAGATGTTACCGACAAATAAATATAAATATAATAGAATGATTATAACAACTTATGTCTTATAATGCTAATACAACTCAATTAACTGTATTAATAATTTATATGAAATTTTTGTATAAAAATTCATTGACATTTTTTATTAAAATAAAATTATATGGAGACATGTTTATCTGACATGAATAACTGATATTGGTTCTCTTCCCTTCCCCCATATCTAATGTATAATTAAAAAAAGAGAGAAAGAAAGAAAAGAAAAAAGGAAAAGCATTAATGGGTGCAAAAAGTGTTACCGACAAATAAATCAAAATAGGATAAGATTGTTATAAAAATTTATGTCTCATAATGTTAATAAATGACTGTATTAATAATTTATTAAATTTTTGTATAAAAATTCATTGACATTTGTTATTAGAGTAATTCAAGGTATACATTTATCTGATATGAATAACTAATATTTGTTAGTTGGCAAACATGAATTGGTCGTTTATATGCAAGTGGTGAATTTAAAGGCCCACAATCATCTAATATATAGTTGACAACTAAACATATCACTTATTCATGCCAGATAATTATGTCTCTCTAAAATTACTATAGTTATTATTACTTTTAAATCCCGTGCGACGCACGAGTGAGAATTCTTGTAAAGAATAATAATCAAATAGTAGTACCTTGCGTTTAAAAAGTTTCTCTTGTATCACATCCATAAGTTCTCATGTCTCAATATCATTCACCTAAATAAATCTAAAGATGAACCTAGTAAAAAATATAGATTAACAATAAATAAAAAAAATCATTTAGCATATTATTGATTCAAATTAACAATGAAAATATAAAAAGACACATATATTATTATAGATAGCAAAAGACACATGAAGACCATTAGTTCGGACAAAAAGGTTAGAATTTTAGAAAAAATCAAATTTAAATCTTATCCCATACATATATTATTATATATATCTTATCCCAAAATGGGAAAAAATATGGAATGATACCTGATATAACATTTTGTGAGAGTACTAATTAACAAATAATGAAAGAAAATAAAATTCGAATTAATGCTACATTGAAGGAAAAAATTAGGTGAAAAATGCATGGAAGTTTAATATTTTAGCAAAATAGCTGGAAGAATTATATAGAAATAAGGAAACTTATCTCGGATACAAAAATTCTAGGGAGATATGAAAATAGGATATGAAAAACTGACATTGTCAATGTTGCAAAGTTTCATTGAGCATTGAAAAAGTGGTCATTTGATAAGTATCTAATGAATTTGTGCCAAGTAAGATTTATGAATGTCAGTTTTTATATCACATTTTCATCTCTACATAGAATTACTCCCTCGGATATCAGTGATCGAAATCATAGAAATTCAAAAAAATAAAAAAATTAGATCCACCTACGATAGACATCAAATCCGCAACTCTCCTTTTATTACGCCCCAGCACTGAAGGATTTGTCTTAGTATAGGTGCTTCAAAAGATATGGTCGACCGATCGAGCTAGGAAAATATTTAGGAGCAGAAATTTAGTATAAATATGATCAAATATACGTGAATCACGGAACCCAAAACAGAAATGCTCGTAAGGTAAAAAAAAGAATTAAAAAGCACAGCCTAAAAATCACATCTATTAAAAAAAGATTCGTAAAACACGTGAATGAGGCAACCCAAATAGGAAATGTGCATAGGGTCAAGAAACATAACTAAAAAGGCCAGCCTAAACATCACATTAATTAAAAAACACATCATAAAAAAACATGTCCTAATTGAGAAAAGAAAACAATTAAATAAATAATTAAATAAATAATAATCTTAAAAAACCAGAAAGCTTATGCTACTAGAGGAGTCATGTTGCCAACTTTTTGGAGGGAAACTAAAGCCATAAACTATTCTCTCTTTATATATACTAGTAAAATACTTGTGCAATGCACGGATAGAAAAATATGTAAAATATAACCATTGCAAAACTAAAGTACAAATGAGCAATATTTATAGACCAGTTGAAATATAAGAGCAATACATGCAACGCTAAACATGATTTCAATAACAATATTTAATAGTAAATTCTAAATTACATAATATTTCCTTGTGACCCGTAAACGTACATAGACATGGCATCTAAAAATTAAAACTATATTAAATAATTAAACCGATATCAAATTTAATAACAAAATATTTTGACTAATAGAATAGTTGAAAAGAAAATCATCTTCCTCAACCATTTTACAAATTCGCGCACTTTTGGCTGATAATTTAGGTCACAAGAATCATCAATATTACTTATTTGTTCAAGAAGGTTTAACTTGGTAATGAAAGCCTAAAATAAAATTGTACTATTTGCGACCTCGCTTGGCGGTATCCTCAAGCATGAGGTCGAGCCAGCATTGAATAAATTTTCTATTGAATTGATATATGCAGTATTTTCCAAACTAACTCCATTTGTGTTTGCTTATTAAAATAAATTTTCAACACCCATTAAAAATCATCGTTGATTTAGTCAACTACTTGATTGAAAATAAATGGGCTTTACAAAATGGAAAAAAAAACAATGATGTCGATGGCCACGGCAAAGATAACAAAAAATAAGAAATAAAAAATCAAATTATCAATGCTTAAAAATTATATTTTTAATTTACATTATAAAGAGGGTGAGATAACATTCTCAGTAATCCAAAGCCATGGTTTAGAATCTGAGCAGAAAGTTTTTTAAAGAAGATTAAAACGATATTCTAAAGATGGGTAGAGAGAAAAAAAAAACCATTAATTGACATCAAGAATGCTCTAAAAATTAAACTTATGAATCGTAAATAGAAAGCGTCGACAAAAAAAGAAGATTCTAGAAGCTGTTCAAAAATAACAAAATAAAAATAACTACAACAAAATCAAGTTTAAAAAAAGGGAAAAATTTGGGCAGAAAAGCTTCTTTTGACTTAGAGTAATATAGATTAAGATTTGGTATCTTTCAATTGACCGGGTCAGAGGTCTATTTCACAAGAAAAACAAGACCAATGAGACACCTTCTGATGCTGATGATAGCAACAGCAGTGACAGTGACAATGAAGCATGTGAAACCAAGGTATTTTTCTATCTTCGTCTTTATGCTATATATAAGACATCAATTAATGTGTGTAAGATATATTTAAAGGGCAAGGGGAAAAAATTAAAGGGCTTGTCTTTTTCTTAATTATATGGTTTTCATTCTCTAAGCGTGAAAAGATCAATATCTTTAATTAAAAAAATTTGAATTACTATAAGATTATTGATCAATTAGCTAACTGTTTGTCTTTTATTTCTTTCCTTTTTTGTGGTGTTTAATGCAGCACTAAAGAGAAGGACATAATACTGATCATTCTGAAAGAGAATGCTATATGCAAGGATCCATGTTATAATTATAGAGGGCAATAAAAGAGAGTCAAGTACAGATCTCTATATATATGTAAAATATAATAATCTATGTGGATCCAGAGGGTTGCTTGGGAATAAAGAGAATTTTATGTCCCTTGATCTAGCATATATTTCAATTAACTATGAATGAATTATTATTACCCGAGCTCCTTCCTATGAAAATACATGTATTTTTATTATTAATCATTCATTATTATTTACTCATGGTCACAAATGTCAGTTGCATATTCAAAATATGATTTGGGTGTTATTATTAGAGCTTATTCAGCTTATTCATCAAGCTATACATACATATATATATAATGGAGCTTATACATACATATATATTCATCAAGCTTATTAATCATTCATGTGCTCCAGGATAAGGACCGTATTGTCCATAATTAATTGGCCTTACTTTTTTCCCCATAAAACTTATTTGTCCTCTCTCTAAACCCTGATCTTTTACGAGGGGAACAAATTATATTGATTCATAAAAAAATGACTTTATAATATTTGATTCATAGTTTAATTTGAAGGTAAATGTTAATTAATAAGCTTATTTTCAAATGATCATATCATACCATGTAGTTTACCATCTATCTATATATGTATTCAATTTATACTCAAATGCATTCTTTGTTTTATACAAAGTATGACAGGAATTAATAAATTTCCACTAGAGAAATGAAAATGAATTAGAAGAAGTTAGGAATTAATAATTGGAGACCAAAATGAGACTATTATCAATCTTCTTTTCGGAAATTAAAATGTTTCAATCAAACATTATTAATTACTGATAAATTAATGCTGACCATATTGTAAAAGTATTTTTCTTGACGGGATATTTTACAAGTATATAGATTATCAATTTAGCCCATATATGTACCCTCCTTCTCTTTTAGGGCCTAAAGAAATATAGGGAAATTTATGAAATGGTGGTTATATCTACACCATCACTTCTATTATTCACACCACACTATTAAATTTTGGAAAAATTTAGGTCTGACACCCTACTTTTGCAATAAATTATATATATACTTCTTTAATTTTTCTTATATTTCAAACTTACACTTGATCGTTGCAAGTTTACACTCCTTTATTTAAGGACATTTATTAAATATTACCAAGAATTTTATTTTACCTATACGCGTGCATGATATTATGCATACGTGTATATGTATCAAACATCTAAACTACAAGCACTCCACACTTGTAGCCTAGATGTGTATCATGTGTTACACGCGCGCATAATAACATGCATGCGTGGACAAAATAAAATTCTTGTAAATATTACTATTAGTTATATTTATTACTTAAATATGTAAAAACAAATCATTTCAAAAAATAATATCTAAACAAGATCTAAAGAATCGTAATTAATTCTTTCCATAATTTTGCAAAGATCACATTGTGATTATCTTACCTTCTATTTTTTAATTTTAAATATGTATCTTTTTGTCTTAGCAATGTTGTTAGACAGTTTATGGTTATTGTGACTGTTTTGATTAATAATGTATCGTTGGCATGACATTGCTACACTTTTATTGCCAAAAAATAATTTAGTTTTTTAAAGTGTCTTGATTACAATTGTTACTAACAGTGCTTATTATTTCTTTACAAGGTTGCTATATCAGTTGTTATGTTGTCTGACATAAAAACATGCGATCAGGTTGTATGATACAACAATTTTATACTACAAATATGTGTGATACGTTGTCTTGATACTAAGCCCATTTGGGACGTGCATTACAATGTTTTTATTGTTTAAGAGCTAAATTTGTTACAATTTGTGCAATATATATTCAATAGCAATGGTCGTTAATTTTCCATTTTTTGACTTATTCATTTTCTGGCTGTTAGCTAGCTAGCTTTTCAGTTATTACTAATTTTTCATGATAGATTAGTTTGATTCACTATGTTGATACTAGGGCTATTAGTATGCTAATGTTATACTACTAATTGCTTCCTAGATCAATTGTATTATTGGTATACAATTATACAGTAGATGCTAACCGATTGGAGTGCAAGAAAAAAAGAAGAATGGGAAAGGTTGGAATGGAAGAGATAGAAGAGAAAGGATGAAGATGAGGACAGAGACAACTATGTGTACAGGAAGAAAAGGAGAACGCGAGAAGGTTGGAATGAAAGAGAAGAGGAAGGAAGAAGGTGAGGACGCATAGACAAGCATGTGTGGTTTTTTAGGCCAGTGGGAGAGAAAAGTCTCCCTTCTGGCAATTAAGGTTACCTAATAATCAATTATCAATTACTGTGCAGTGGGGAGGAAAAATACTACTATAGGCCTAAATTTCCATATCAGTTATGTTACTTGTGCCTTGCTCCACTGGAAAGGATTTCTTTTGTCGGCTTAGAAGTGATTAACTGTTGTCGATTTAATCTCGCAAGTGAACGAATCGTTAACAAGTAATATAATGATAAGTAGAGTGTCGAACCCACGAAGACTGAATCTACTAAGTTTCACTTTAGTTAATCTCAACTTTAAGTAAAAACACACAATAAGATTTGATAAGTAATTTTAAAGGAAAAATAAAAGCTAGATAATAAAATAAATAAAATTATTCACAAATATGACTACACAAGAGTACTAGGATCCCCTAATCCACCACTGTTTCCACAATCAATCCTCAGCACTCGCCCTCGCATGTTCTAGTCTAGGGTTGAAAATCAATAATCCTAATTTATTAGAAAGCCTCTCTCGATAGTCATCAAAATCTATACCTATATGCGAGACCAATTATCTTTAATTAACATTCGAACATAAGGCATGCATTCATTCTCTTTGATTATTATGTATCGATTTCATAGAGCATAATAGTATCTCTAGCTATTATAGGATCCTATGTTATTCACTACCATGCGCAAAATTCATGTAGAATCTCTGAAAACAATATGAATCACAAAACTCAATTTAATGGTGATCAAACATCAAATTGGATTAAGAGAATAATGAACAATCAACCCATCAAACAAGAACAATAGCAAGAACGAATACTATAAATTAATCATGAAAAATGAGGTTTCATCATGAACCCTAGCACAAAACAATTAGCCTATCATGTTAAGGAAAAGAAAACAACAATAAATATTGGAATTCAAAACCCGAAAGAGACGAATTCACGATATATTCCACATGTTTCTTTTCCTTCTTGCGACGTCTCTTCCTTCTGTTGGCTTTTTTCTCTTCCCTCCGACGTCTCCCCCTTCCTTTCTTGTGTTTTTCCCCGTCAATTTATAATTGTAGAAGCTTTAGAACCCTTAATTGTATCAAAAAGGGCCAAAACGCGTGAAAACACTTTTCGCCGCGGGCTGCGGGTGGCAGCGGAATGCTTGCCGCTGCCTAGCCGCACCCAGCAGAGAAAAATGCTAGGCCGTGGATTAAGGATGCAAGCTAATCGCACCCTACCCGCAGCCTAATTCAGCACGTGCAATTCAGTACCTGATTTGACTTTTTCTTTCAGCAACGGTCCTTTTCAGCATTTTTCTTCATTTATACAAGTCCAAGACTTTTTGAACACTTCACAAAGGTCTTCAAACTCCTCAAACACAACCCAATTGGTCTCTTTAAAGTTCCCCCAAAGTGCAATCTAGTCCTCGAATTTGTTATAATTGATCATTTCACCCCAAACTCTCGAGCCATAACACCTTGATGCTACATCTTGAATGTAAAGCCTCAGTTTGATTCAAAAATTATTCTTTTCACTTGGTATCATCCCAAAATGAGCTTTTCACCTATATGAACTATATTCACACAAATTAGGTAGAAATCTGCTCAATTACATATAAAATTGAATGAGTTAAGAGGAGTACGTTACATATAAAATACACTTATCATTAACCTATTATGATTTTCTGCATATTAGTTATCTTGGTTTGTGTTGCTTAATGCGGTTGTATAAGGTACTTGAACCTTGGGGCGTCTAACATTTTTTTTGTCTTTTCTTTTTTTCTGGTTTTTGAAGTTATATGTGAGAATGGCATATTTGGTACAATACATTTTGATGATACTCTCCTTTTAGGGAAGTAATGGATTTTATTGGGAAATATGCTCGAGAACACGTACCCCTTAGTGCCTTTTTCGACACTAAACAAAGAATAGTTAAGTAAAGCCAAGCTGTATGAAGGTATCATAACTAAATGTATTGGACAAAGTTAGCTCCAGCATTGAAAATCATCATGAAGAAGATGTAATAAAGCCATAATATAGATGGTTAAACAATGAAGCCAAAATAAAAACATCGTGTCAAGTTGTAGTCATTATCTTCTATTGTCATCCTTTAGAGGCAAGTTCAAACTTTGGGCATCACAACATGTAATGTGCTACCCCTTTCTATGTGTTCTTCAACATTGTGTTTTGGCTAATCTCCTCTTGTTCATGTGTAATTAACATAAAGTGGACAATATGTAAAACCTTTCTTCAACTACTTTGCTACGTCGTAGTACCATAGAGAAGCATCGCAACTAATTTGTAGTCTGTTTCCAGAGTCTTCAAGTGTATTTCAGCTTAATCAAGTAGCCTTTTGACTGAATATATATCCAAGACTTTGTTGATACGTTCGATTAGGTCACAATATGAACAGTAGTTTGGAATCAAAATTCTAGAAGTATTGTGATCAACCTACTTGCCTAATGCATCCCCCAGGCCATCATAGTAAATCATCAACCCTATCATCTTTTTACTTCATGTGAGTTTATATTCCTACTGCAGTCAAAATCGAAAACATATGCATAAATTATTTTCATTTCTTTTGGTAGTCATGGTAACATAGAATAATTTAACAATTCTTGAAAAGTGGCCATCAAATAATCATTGATCACATAAGAAATGTTCTTTCAACTATCCAAGATTTTCAAAACTTCAATGTTCAAAAAAAGATTTTCAAAATTTCTCTCTTTATCAGGTAATACATAAATTTGATTATTTGAAATCTGCATATATAATCTTCATAGTTGTTCACTAATGATTCCATACTCGTCATTTATCATATACAGATGGAAGATAATATACTTGTGCAGCGGTATAAGAAATTTGATATGAATACATGCTTTGATTTAGAATAAGGGACGTTTGACAAATGTGTGTCTCTTGATATCTATATATAAGAATTTCTCTATATTTGAATTGCAAATAGAGGGATCTAAATTTGTTTGGATGATATCATGTAATCCCAGAAAATCTGATACACTTTGTAACTGCATTCAGTTACATGTGTTCCCCGAGGTTTTTGGTGGGTGGGATATTAATTTTTTTAAATATTTTGTCCATGTAATTCATTTTCTAAAGCACACTTGCTTATTTTTGTGAACGAGCAGTGTATTTCTGCAATTTTTTCATATAATACTGTATGGATAATTATATTATTACCACCATAGTTTATTCTTGTTTCACCACATTTTAAATACACCCCAATCAAAACTGATTTTTAATAAGTACACCACGTCACTTTGATAAATATAACATCTTCTTTAGGTAAAGACAAATAAATTATTATTAACTCATAGAATTATCCAGACACCACAAATTAAAACTCAAGTTCCAAACTATGCACCTCCAACCCACTCCTGATATATACATTCATAACACCATATATATGCTGAATCTTCAAAATTTTGCATTCCCTTTGGTGCAAACTGTTAAATAATTTTTTCTCTTTAATTATTATAATTATTACCTTATAGTTTTTTTATTTGTCATTTTAGTTACAATATTGATCAGGAAAGGTACCTAGAATTATGTTTGTATTATCCTCTCTTTTTCTTCAGACTTCATTAATTGGTCTTATGCAAGAACTCAAGCAATGTTTGCCAAAAAAAGAATTGAAGATCTAATAAATTAAATCAGGTGAAGAAATATTCACTTACCACGGTCGGCAGCCCGAATAAAGAAAAGAAGGGGAATGGCATCACATATGGTTGTGATGCCCAAGTAAAATAGAAGTTAATTTCTTTAATATTTAATTTGGGGTTAAATGTGCAATTACACAGATCAGGTATTTAAATATATAAAATAAATTATTACAAGTGTGGTGTGGCGATCAAAATTTGCAGTGGTAATATAATATAATTACTGTATTGTTGGGGCTGCTGCCAATTTGTAACCATTTTATCCAAGGCACCCTAAATTTTGCTTGTATTTACCATAGAGGTCATAGGTTAAATGACTTAAATAACTATTTTCATTTTCCTATATCTATTTTACTTACTAGAAAATAAAAATAAAATCTATTTGCTCCAATACAAATAAGAACCCTAATTTTTTTGTAATACACCTCAATTGTAAACCCCAAAAAACACTTTAAAATATTATACATGTATTGATTATTACTTTACCAAACATATCTATTTTATATATTTTTCATTTTTTATTAATTTCTATTGCATGTTTAATTCTACTCCTAATCTCCTTTTTAAGGCCTAAATAAATATAGGGAAATTTACGAAATACACTCTATATTTATTGTATATTTATAATTCACATACTGTGCTTTAAGAAATTACAATTTACATCTAGTATTTTATTTAAATATTAACAAAAACACGTCTTTCTTGAGAAAAAAATAATTTTTTAAAAAAAATCACTTATTTAAATGTAATTACATTTATGTATAACTAACAGATCACTAAATTTCTATAAAAACAACTCAAGCTCTTATTATGGAATTTGGATTGTCACGCCACCGCTATATTATCCAATATTCTTGAATTACTTATATCAGTTAATAAATTCAATCACGGAAGCTTTCGTTTTAATAGCCAGTTCTTGCCACAAGTAGCCAGGACTGGACGTACAAAAGGAATAAATTATTCTTCTCATTACCAATATCAAGAAGTAGAATATGTTTCTCATTTCATCATTTGCTTTTCATGCAGAAACATTTGAGTAATTATAGTAAGGTTTACAATAATATGTAAAGAACACAACAAGTTATGTTAACAGTATATTTCTTTGATTAACTTAACCGAGTCAAACCATTGGAAAACCTTTACATTGACACTTAGAATTCCAATCATTACGAGAGTTACACATTTATCTTTTCTTACATAATTTAAGCTACAAATATCTACATACCTATACATAAATATATGTCTATATATTTCATTCATCTATTAATATGCATCCATATATTCATTTTTAGTTAGTCTCTTTTTCCTTTCTTTCGTATGCTACTTTAAGAGAAGAAAATAGGATGGTCCGGCATAAATCTATCATCTATAGAGAGGTAAGCATACTTATTGACACAAAAGGTATTAAGCTCATAAATTATTCCTAAATATATTTACAACCAAAGTGTCTTCTAATAGTACTATAGTAGCTCCAAAGATTGGTTCCTACTACATGCAAAACTCTACTCCCATTCACGGACATGCTCCAACTCATGACTTGCTTCTCCAATATCATGCTTTCAATCATCTACAAAATTGTAGAAAAATGAGTGAGTACAAAATACTCAGTGAGTAACGAGATATTTTGATTCACCTTTCATTTAGGAGATTTTTTTTAATCACAAGTTCAAGAAAATCATGGAATGCACAAAACTTTTAGATGCACAAGAGGGGCCTATCACTAGTTAAACTACTTCATATAAGATGCATAAAATTCATATTATTCAATATCGATTCAATCATGGCTATGTATATTCAAATGGAACCACATTCAAATCCCGGTTGACACCTACCGGAATTTCAGACAAAGTGCAATACAAATATAAGATAATACACCATATTGATCATCACTCATCTCGGTATCATTAGATGATTCCAAGTATGAAACAAAACAAAGAAAAGCAAAGACAAGACGGGTAGAGCATTAACTAGTTATTCAAATGTAATAAATCAATTTTTTCTTTACATAATAACAGTGCATCAAAATCCATATTTATCTTATGAGAACTTCACTCAAAATCTATATTCATCTTATGAAAACTTCAATCAAAATCTATGTTCGTCTTATGAAAGCTTCATGAACGCTTAAAAAAGGAATCAAGACATTTGTTACTCACTAAGTACTTTGTACTCACTCTCTTTTCTACAATTTTGTAGATGATTGAAAAGCATGATATTTGAGAAGCAAACCACGAGTTGGAGCATGTCCGCGAATGGGAGCAAAGTTTTGCATGTAGTGGGAACCGATCTTTGGAGCTACTATGAGAACACACATTGGTTATAAATATATCTAGGAAGAATGTATGAGCTTAATACCTTTTGTGTCAATAAGTATGGATACCTCTCTCTATAGATGATAGATGTATGTCGGAACATCCTATTTTCTTCTCTTAAAGTAGCATAAGAAAGAAAAGAAAAAGAGACTAATTAAAGATCAATATATGGATGCATATTAATATTTATAAACATAGATGAATGAAATATATATACATATATTTATGTATAGGTATGTATATATATGTAGCTTAAATTCTGTAACACAAGATGAATGTGTAACTCTCATAATGATTGGAAGTCTAAGTGTCAATGTAAAGGCTTTCTAATAGTTCGACTCATCTAAGTTAATCAAACAAATATGCCTATTAACATAACTTGTTGTGTTCTTTACGTATTATCGTAAACCTAGTTGTAATTATGCAAAGCATTTTGTGTTTGGAAAGAAAATGATGAGATAAGAAACCGATTATACTTCTTGATGTTGGTAATGACAAGAACAATTTGTTTGTTTTGTATGTCCCGTCATGGCTATTTGTGGTAAGAACAAAATTAAAACGAAAGCTTCTGCGATTGAATTTATTGCCGATATAAGTAATTCAAGAATATTGGATAATATAGCAAGGGTATGACATGCATAGTACAAAACGACAAGAAACCACTAATAACTTCTTTGAAACACGAGTGGTTTTCTGTGTGTTACAATTGTAGTCGCAATATTATAGAGACAGTGTTGTTTGTATAGAGAACTAAACAAATCACACCTTATGTTATCTACCATTCCATTATTTTTCATAATATTAGTTAATGAAATTAATTAAAAAGAGAGGTCACGAGGCTCTAGGAGGAGGGTCTTTCGCCTTGAGCCATATTGGCTTGAGGACAAAGGCTGTTGCCTGTTGTGAGAAAGGCTAAATAATTGGCAGACAAAATTACTGCAATAGAATAGGCGACTAGGAGGTCCGGTTTGATAGCGAATCAGCTGGGTATGAGAGGAGCTAGACGAGGCATATAATAAACGGGATGGAATCGGGTTTTAGTTCTTGAGAAGGAGTTGGGTGTAGTGCTAGAGGAGGAGGAGCATTTTTTGGCAAAGAGGGCTCGAGCTGACTGGATGGCCATTGGGGACAGGAACACATAATTTTTTATCAAAGGGTAGTTGGGCGGAAGAAGTGCCAGACGATTAGCAGAATGATGACAGTCAAGGACAATGGCGTGAAGATGGAGACTCAATCCGGAGGATATTATGCGATTACTTTTTAGATCTTTTTACATTAGGCCATGAGGACTGGGAGACTTTCTCCTCGAAATTGGGCGAGCTGGGCGCACGGCTATCAGAAGAGGAGAATGCACTATTGAAGCAACCTTTCAATGGAGAGGAGGTGAAAGCAGCACTCTTTAGTATGGAAGGACATAAGGCGCTAGGTCCAGATGGTTTTCATGCTGTCTTTTTTCAACGCACAATTGGGACATGATCAAAGAAGAGGTTACGGATTTTACTTTACATGTGCTTAATGGCGAGGGTTCCTTAGAGGAAATTAATGACACTTTTATCATGCTGATTCCTAAAATAAAAAATCCTACTAGTATTACTGATTATCGAACTATTAGTCATGCAATGCTGTGTATAAAGTATAGAAAAAAAAAACAATTGCCAATAGACTTAAGTGTGTGCTTGCTAGTCTTATTTCACCATTTCAGAGTATTTGTGTTCTTGGAAGGCTCATCAATGACAATGCCATTTGCACTTTTGAGCATATGCATTCACTTCAGTGGAGAGCTGGAAGGGACAATGGGGTAATAGCTCTGAAACTGGATATGAGTAAGGCGTATGAGTGGGTGGAGTGCAGCTTTATAGTTAAAACAATGGGGCTTTTCAGAACATTGGAAAATTTTGGTCATGAAATGTATTTCCTTAGCAAAATTTTCCTTTTTAATAAACGGAAAGAAAATAGGGGATGTGATTCCATCCCGGGGGTTGAGATAGGGGTGCCCGTTATCCCCCTATCTGTTTCTCTTATGCATGAAGGGCTTGTCCCAACTAATCTTGAAGGGTGAAAGGGAGGGGAGACTTGGGGGTTTCAGGTATAATAGATATGGACCGTAAATTAGTCATATCTAATTTGCTGATGATATTATACAACTTGGACAGGCTAATATTGCTGAGTGTTGGGAGATTGTGTGCATTCTACAACTTTATGAGTGAGTGTCGGGTCAAAAGTTGAACTTAGGCAAATCCCAGATCACTTTTAGTCCTAATACGGACGAGGCTACGCGGTCCCAAATTATTGAGCTCTTTGGATTGGGCAATAATAGATCTTATTATACTTATCTGGGTTTTCCATATAACATCTCGCAAAATTTTCAAGCATGTAATCGTTATTTTGACGATGATAAATAATTACTTGAATTGCATCATAAGATTATGAGATTATTACTCAATTAAACGGCCAAAATTTCAATGTGACAACGTGATCGTATTCAAGGACACAAGATTGTCACTCAAACGAGCACTAAGAATTTGAAAATAATTCTTGACAATATGATCAATATTTTGATAATAAATTGGATTAGATTACGACAATATGATGATATTGAATTGTTATACAGTTGTCAAGAATTAAAATACAGCAACCTGATTGTATTGAATTGCAAAACTTCAAGGTTTTCCACTCGAATGAATACCAAGAATTAGAATACGATTATTGACAATGTGATTGTATTTGAATTATTGCAATATTGTTACTCAAATGAATATCAAGAGAATTATAACATGATCATTGGTAATGTGATCAATATTTTGATAATGAATTGGAATTAGAAAGTAACTATTGACATTATATTGATAATGATTGACTAACTGCGTGAGGTTGCGGTATTGAATAACGACATGAACTTGAATTAATATGTCACAAGACTCAAAGATTGTTACTTGAGCGATAGACAAGAATGTGGTCATCCGTTAGTGTGATGAGAAGTATAACCACCGAATTGTAAAACCATAGTAAATAGAAGGTCTCGAGTAACATAGACCAAAGCACGATAACTTGATTATAAGACAACCCAAAGTACAAGGACTTCTCGAGCAATAAATGCATGAATCTCATTTTTACAACATGGCCTTCTGAGGTGTATGGCACCACATCGCACTACATGTCGCGTTCTAGTTGGTGAAACTCAAAGGTTTATTAAAAACAACTAAATTCAGATATTTTCTTAACAACTACAAATAGGGCTCCAAACGTGATAATCGACTCTCTCTTCCTCTCACTTTCCATGCCCTTTCTCTTATATCTAGGCCGATTGTCCCACTTCTTGATAATTCTCAAGCCCTTCACATATATGAAAAAGAAAAATTCATCCATAAGAATTGAGGGGAGAAGAACAACCCTTAAAACCTATCAAACACTTAGTTTTGTACTTAGAAATGATCCCTCTTTATATATATATATATATATATATATATATAAAAAGAATACAACTTGAAATAACACTTTGAATGAGGAAAATGAAGGTTTTGAAAGTAATTGTCAACAACTCAAAGAATCTTTAGAAAATCAAGTTAAAGTGGTAAGTAACATTTACGATATTTTGATACAATAAGCATGGTTTGATTAAAATCTTCTATGAGATAAATATGAATTTTGATGCATTGAAAAGAAAGATTGATTATTGCGTTTGAATCACTAGTTGACGCTCTACCCATTTTATATTTACTTTGCTCTGCTTTGTTGTCATACTAGGAACCATCTAACGATACCGAGATGGGTGACAATTAGTGTGGTGTTTGTATTGAAACTCCACTTAATTGTACATGGTCATGATTGAAATGATATGAATCTTGTATGTACCAGGGTAGTAGTTTAAGTAGTGATAGGGCCTTTTTGTGCATTTGAAAGCTTTGTGCATTCAATGGTTTTCTCGAAAATGAATTTCTCAAATGAAAGGTGAATCAAAAAGGTTTGGTTACTCAATGAGTACTTTGTACTCATTCCTCTTTTCTACAATTTTGTAGATAAATGAAGGCAAAATCATTGGAAAGCAAGCCATGAATTGGAGCATGCTCACGAAGGGAGTAGAGTTTTACATGTAGCGACAACATGTATTTGAAGATATTATGAATTTAATACCTTTTGTATTAATAAGCATGCTCACCTCTCTATAAATGTATTTCTATCAATTGAAAAATTACATTTTAATATGATAGCTTCCCAATAATTTGTCTTGACTAGATTAATTTTACTTGCTTTGGTAATCAATGAAATATATCTATTAAGATAACTTGTTGTGTTCTTTGCATTTTATTGGAAAACCAAGTTTTAATGATTCTTTAAAATATAACAACTTGTTAGCTTAAGTAACTAGCCTTATCAAAACAAAAACAATTTTGTTCCTTTTGTACGTCCTATCTCCGCTATTTGTATTGAAACTTCCGCTATGAAACATGTTCATCAATATAAGTAATTCAAGAAAAATGTAAAATTAGTGGGGTGTGACATGCCAGCTTTCATAGGAAGGAGTAAAACTGGAGTTTTTGGAGTGTTAAAAGATAAGGTTTGGAAAATGCTGTAGGGGTGGAGATGAAAATTATTCTCAACTGAGGGCCGGGAGGTGTTAATCAAGGCTATTATTCAATCAATTCCCAACTACACCATGAGTTTATTTATACTTTTAGGCAAATTGTGTGGTTAATTATACTAAACTGGCATCATCTTTTTGGTGGGGGAATTCTAGTGAGAGGAAAAGGCCCAGGTAGATGTCGTGGGATAAGTTGTGTAAATCTAAGTTCAAATGGAGAGTGGGGTTTAGAGATCTGTCAGGATTCAATAGAGGATTGGTGGCTAAAAAGCTGGTGGTTACCCACTTCTTCAAATTCGTTGGTAGCAGAGATCTTGAGGACCAAAATATCGCAGATTCTCGAACTTCTAGGATGCTAAATGGGAACCGGGGTACGCCTATTTATGGCGCAGTATTATGTGGGGACAAGAACTTATTAAGAAGGAGGTGAGGCGGAGGATTGGGAAATGGGAGGACTTTGGTTTTCTCTAGCCCGTGGCTACCTAGGCCGTTCTCTTTCAAACCCATCACTTCGACTTGGGAGAACTATATGATGCGAGTGTTGGAATTGATGGATGGGAATAGGGGGTGGAGGGTGGACCTTATTAAAAAAAATTTCATGAAATGGATTGGTTGCTGATTTTATCCAGGCCATGTGGTAATATTAATACGGATGATACAATAATGTGGCATTTTGAGGCAAATGGTGAATACACTGTGCGATCAGGATATCGCCTTGAGATGCAAATTTGAAGTGAGACACAGAGGACCGATGGGAATGGTTTGAAAAGATGGCATAAAGCTCTTTCGAATTTACAAATCTCGAGCAAAATTAAGTTTTTCGTATGGAAGATTTTCATGGATATTTTACCTTCAAAGCATGCATTATGGAGACGACATATGGTGGATGACGCGAGGTGTCCTTGATGCGGAGCGAGGGAGGAAGATTATTTTCATGCCTTCATTGGATGTGCACGGGTTCAAAAAGTGTGGTTGGATAGTGTGTTTGGTGGCCACGTGAGGGATTTTATTGGGGGCTATATCAGTGATATAATTTTACATGCTTGGTGAGATTTGGATTCATTTTCATTTGCATGGTTTGTGGTGGTCTTGTGGAAATGTTGGCAGATTCGCAATGAAACAGTTTGGGAGGGAAATGAGGGTAGAGTAGAGGGAGTTTTTACTGGCACGAAGAGAGGGGGATGGATAGATGGAAGCCACCGAGAGAGAATTGGGTTAAAATCAATGTAGATGCGGCGGTGCCGGTAGGAGAGGGACGGATTGGGTTGGGTGTAGTATGCCGAGATCATAGTAAGGAATTGTTGGCAGCATGTCCGAACGTAGTGCTGGGGTCTTTTTTGCCACATATTGGAGAGTGTTGGACACTTTTGAGAGTACCTCAGCTGGCATGGGAATGGGGTTTTCAGATTGTGGTTTTTGAATCTGATTCTTGTAATGTTATACGCCTTATTCATACACTATCTATTGTATTTCTTTTATGTGTTTTTTCATCTTTATCTATGTGTCTAGTTGCGATTCCTTATTTTCAATTTCTTTAAAATATTTCCGATTTGTTTAAAATATTCCTTATATCATATGCAGTTAGTATTTAAGAAATATTGCATATTAAAAGTGAGAAAATAATTATTTTTGATGATAGAATTATTAATTAATATTTTAAAGAATAATGATATTTGAAGTGTTACATAATATATATATATATATATATGTGTGTGTGTGTGTATGTGTATATATTCACAAATAAAGGTAATATTGCGTTAAAAAATAATGTTTTAATTTATCCAATTTTTCTTAAATAAAAGGTGTTTTTTGTTAATAAATAATAATAAATGAAATGCGATGCACAAATTGAAAATTTTAAAGTACAATATGCAAATTAATTATAAATCCATTATAAACACAAAGTATGTATGTGTACGTGTATATGTATAGTATAAAAGTTGATGATTATACATATTTGGCCCAGAGGGAAACATGTATATAAACAAATAAGAGCATCCACATTGGTAGTGAGATCGGAAGAGCGTTAGTAAGTTATTAGTTAACAATTCAAAAATGTAGTTACATTAATGGCATTAATGAAGTTGTTAAAATAATCTTTTTAACAACTTGTTAACTTTATCGTTAAAGTTAACAATAATTTTAACGACTCATGTGGTCAATCATATTTATTTTCTTTATTTTTTATATTGTTTATAGGTCGAACTAATTTAGTCATGACCCACTCTTAATTTAAAGTTGAATTATAAGGATTAGTTTGACAACACATTGTGTTAGATATTAATCGCTAAATATAACATTCTTATATGGCACTTTCACTAAAACCTTATTTTATTGCTTATGTAGATAGTTAAATTTAACAATATGGATGTGAATTCTCTTAGTAAGACTCATAAATAGTACTCCCTCCTATCCCATTAAAATATGCATATTGCAATATTTCACGTAGATTAAGAAATATGAATTAATGTGGTTAGAAATATAAAATTTATACTTACTTTCCTAATATACCCCTATTCAATATTGAATCACTTTTTATTTAATTAACATAATCATCAATGCATTACAAATTTATTAGTAGTTATAAACTAAGTTGTTCAATCTCGTTTATATAAATAGACTATAATTTGAAACAAATAAAAATAAAAAACTGGGCATATTTTTATTGGACGGAGGGAGTATATATATATGTATGTAAGGAATAATTTTTTGTTGACACCATATTCGATGTTTGGAATTATTTTTCCCCTTCAACAGGCAATATATATGCAGCCTTAATAAAGACAAAAATATTTGGAATATTATTAATTTCCAACGGCTGAAATTACATATTCTTTTATTCTCTGCCAGTTGGAATCTTTAATTTCCTTCTTAATAAACATATATTATCCTTTCTATCATCAATATTCGCTTCCAGATCGGAAGAGCTAGTGGTATATCATAAGTTCTCGTAATTTTTCTTATAAAATGCTTCAACTTTTCAATACAATTTTGAATGCCCCACTCCACTCAGTTGTTGCATACGCAAAATAAAATCAACGCATGCTTTAGTCAACTTGGCAATAGGTCACAGACATGTTAGGTGATAAATATCAGAAGACAGAGAATTTTTGTTGTCTGTTATATATATTATCATATTGAATCACCACATCTAAAGTTTAAACTAACTTGTATCCTCCTGGAAGAGTTTCTAGGGCATCTAGGAAAAAGCACGATTCTGTTTAGTTGGCTAGTAATTACTTGTACAAGTATATATTATTATAAATTAAATAAATTGAAAATGGAATGCATAATTGTAGGTATAGATGCCAAGGGATGGGAGAAAAATTAATAGCCCTTGTCCTTTTGGGGGGTGAAAAGAGATTCCAAGATAACAACAAAGCAAAGTGGCTCGCCGTAGTTACACAATCAGTATAAATAAACTAGTAGCGCAATTAGTATTCATACGACAATCAATTCTTCTCCTATATATAATAATATGGCCTCCATGCAATGCCAGAAGGGATGTGAAGCGGCGGGCAACAAGCAACATGATCATCATGTACAATCTTCTTCAACCGATGAGCACCCCTCCTTTGCCAACAAAGTGAAGGAAATGGCTCATTCCGCCGGAAAAATTTTCAGTCACGACCATAACGCCCACAAAAATCACCCAACTGGACAAACCCATCACCCAGCCAATTACAAGCACCCCCAGCAGCAATCGACTCATCATGTCAAAACTACTGATAACAAGAAAAGGAAGGAAGGGCATGGGAGTAATTGCATGCCCATGATACGTGAACACATTAATATGCATAAGAATAAAACTAAGACGACTCCGAAGAAGAAGAAGAAGAAGAACAAGCAGGAAGGGAAACACAGTGATGGTAGCAGCAGTGACAGCGATAACGATGATTGACCAAACAAGGTAGGTACCTTAATTTTATGCTTTCATCAACTCATTAAACAGATTTCTACTTATTATTATTATTATTTTCAAACTTTTGTTCATTTCATACATAAGATTACAAATTTCAATCCTTATACATTTAGTATAACTATGTAATGTATGCTCGACTTGACAATTAATTAGTAGTAAAATTAGTATTTGGTATGTTTTAATTACCTCTTTGATGCTAATTAATTACAAATTCTTTTCGTGATCATTAATTGTTATTAATATTTTGTTGGATGCAGGATTGAAGAGGAGACCATATCCTGAAAGATGAATATACATACAGAGGATTGAAATATATTATATTATATGCGTGTAAGGATCATTGTCGATAAATAAGAGGGCATACAAAGGAGAACGGAGCTAATTTATACTCTAATTTGTTCGTATAATGAAAAAGTTGGTGATGGTATAAAAGTCAGTGCTTAATACAAAATTATTGTTAATTAATTTACTCGTCATTTTCTGTCCTTTTCATCACAAAATTACCGGCATTTTCCATAACCACACGACACGGTATCCGAATTCAAGCAAAATCAGTTTTTATTTTTTTGAGGTGGACATTTCTCTAGATGATTTTGAACAATTCTTGAATTTCAGTCCCTAGGCTTTTAACAATGGGATTACTATTCCCTTTCTTAATCCATGACCATTATATATGAACATGAATATACTTGTTTGTAAGTTTGTCAACTTCTTAAAGAAAAATAAAACTTCAGTCACCAAACTAAAATTAAAATATATATTTATACACAAGGAGATGATAAACACCCGTGTTGATAAAAATTACTATTACTGTCACGCATAGCATGACTCATTGAAACTGAGCTACGTACTCAATGAGTTTTGATTTGAAGACATTGGGTATCTCTATAACAGAGACACTCGGTACATATGTGACACATTTTATTCCACCAGTTTTACTTACATAAACATAGTCTTATATGTGAGTCCATGAAACAAGTGGAAGGGAAATAGGCACATATACTGAGTGTTTTCATTTTAAAAATACCTGATATCTTTGGATTAAAATTTACTACTCAACGCATTGATTATGTTTCTCTTGTGGAAATTAAAAAATTCTAAATTGTGTCTCTTATTTTTTAATTTGTCATGTCTCAAGCCAAGACATGGCCGGTAAAAATATGAAATGTTGAAATAGCGGAGGGGAGAGGGAAGAAAATATCAGGTTAGGCTATAGCACTCAATCTAGCGGACGTGATTTGCCATTGCCCACCAAATGTACAGTCCGACGTACTAACCAATGGAATCAAACGACGCGGAATTTGAACATTATTTACTGCGTTCTTTCTTTCTCTTTCTTTATTACTTTTTGACTTCATTTTCTTCTCCTAAACTCAATCATGAATGAATTAATATTATTATATATTTGACATAGGACTATACATATAATAGAGCTTTGAATTAGTCAGCTCATCTAACTTCCACACTTTCTAGATGTATAACGTATTACCCTACACTAGCACGTGAATTTTTGTCATTGTAGCGTGCGCCACAAATATTTATTACGCTTACAATTAGTTCAAAACAGACTATTGTACGTCACATAATTTTGAAATACATCTGGCGATACCAAAACAGGCTACTTCACATAATTTTTGAAATATTAAAAATATTTAGTACTTTTGAAATACATCTGGCATACAAAGCAGGTTAACACAGCAAAGAATTTGAACATCTTCATCCAAACACATTATTTTAATGATTTTTATATGATTTGTTTGCACTTAATATAAAAGATCGGTTAAATTGAACAGAATTAAACGTCAACGAGAGATGATAAAATAATAATAAAAAAATTGATCCATTTAACATATTAAATAAACATGACACACACTATCCAATCCGGGTCCTAATCATAGACGCTCAAATTTGATATGAATCTTAGATTTATTCAGTTATTATAGTCACAATATATGCCACGAGAGACATAGAACAATAGTGCATCGGCGGAGTTTGAATTGGTCAGCATTTGGAACCCTCTCACTATATACTTCTCTTCTGACTATTGACCGGTCCAAGCACCCAAAATAACTCGGTTTCTCAGTCAAGTTCAACTTTTCTACTTCTTTTCCACATCACTTTTTTCCCACAACAACCTTCCCGTAAATATAAATATGAATGCCTCACTCTCAAATTATCAGCACCACCTCTAATCCCAGCTCTTCACCACTTTCAACTAGTGTTCAACAATAAATTCTTGATATCCAGAGAAACAGAACCACCCTCGCTCAGACAATCAGATTCTGCATTTTGTACAATTGGAATGAACTAGCGTTTCTGCCAAGTCAACGTGTTCAATTCAGCAGAATAGTAGAGTAGCTACTCTGGAGGAGGGCCGACTAGGACAAAAATGGAGAGCGCTTCGACGTGGGAGCACCAGATGCTGATCAATGAACTCACTCAAGGAATGGAACAAGCCAAGCAGCTTCGTTTTTACTTGTGCGCAACTTCTCCCTCTGAATCTCAGGACTTGCTTCTGCAGAGGATATTGTCTTCCTATGAGAAAGCTCTGTTGATCCTCAACTGGGGTGGATTGGCAGGACAAGTCCATTCAGCTGCACCACCATCAGTTGCACCCGAGTCTTCCATATCTGTTGATGGAAGTCCACCATGTGACGATTTTAACAAGAATTTCAGGGAACATCAAGAACACATAGATACCTCAAAGAAGAGGTAATTTAACTTCTTAAGTTGATATCTTTTTGCGATAGCTTCTGAGAAATTCTTTTGACACTTTCCTCCTAATATGTTTCTTGACTGGTTGTTATATACAGAAAGATGTTGCCCACATGGACAGAGCAAGTGAGAGTTACCTCTGAAAATGGACTCGAAGGACCAACAGATGACGGATATAGTTGGAGAAAGTATGGACAGAAAGACATTCTGGGAGCCAAATATCCCAGGTTTGTTGTCTTATCCTACATGGAACACAAATTTCAACTAAAAATAAATAAAGGGAACGAATACAAGATGTCATTTCCATAATATCAAGTTGACATATGTCAAACCTAATAATGCAAATCTATCATTTATGTATGCAGAAGCTATTACAGATGCACATACCGTCATGTTCAAAATTGTTGGGCAACAAAGCAAGTACAAAGGTCTGATGATGATCCAAATGTTTTTGAGATCACGTACAAAGGGACGCACGCGTGTAATCTGTCAAATAATGCAGTTCCACCCCCTGCATCACCAGAAAAACAAGAACCACAACAACAAAGCCAGATGCTTTTCAACTTGCGAGCAAAACTCAGAGTCAACACCGATGGCCTGGAAAATACAGCGATGTCAGGCCATTTTTCGTTTCCACCAACGTTTGCAGGTGTCAATTCAGAGGATCATATTTTTCCAATCTCAAAGCTGGCCGATGACATTCAACTGGGTGCTTATTCTCCTTTGCTTGTATCTCCTGCCATGTCAGAATCAAATTACTTCTCCACATCATCAACCTATGAGATGAAGAGCTTAAGAGGTGCTCATAACCTGCAACATTCAGAATCTGATATTGCTGAGATAGTTTCAGCTCATGCTTCGACAACCAAT
>CAVNYN010285136.1:0-21443 GCA_963692815.1 Nyctanthes arbor-tristis | reverse complement strand
CAAATGCAATAAACAAATCTTTCTTTCAATAACAATGCATCAAAATCCATATTTGTCTCATCAAAAGCATCAATCAAATACACACTTATCTTATCAAAACTTTATGCATGTAGAAAAGGAATCAAAGTATTAGGTTACCCACCTCAAATATTCTTCGAATCATCCACGTGAAAAAGTATCCGTAAAGCCTTGATATTCCTCAATTAAAGCTATCTTTCAAGCTATAATCCTTCCATATATGGTAAATGACTCTTTTCAAAGGACAAATAGATATTTTGGCGGGTTTTTATCGGTTTTCTCCTTCCCAAGGTCACTTTGGACGAATTTTTGGGGTCGGGAGAGAAAGAGGGAAATGGTTTGAGAGAAAAATGAAATCCTTAGCTTCCTGTATATAATAGTTAGGATTTAGCTAATTTTAATAACTTTTGAAGTCCGCCAATCATAATGTGACAAGTGGCGCCAATCATATCATGATAAGTGGCGCAAATCACCTCATGACAAGTGGCGCTATGTGGCGCCGCACACTTGTCAGGAAATTGCCCAAGAAGTCTTTCCCCTTTGCATTTTCTTTCAATCAATTCATGTCAATTAAGTCATTACACTTTCGTTTATGTCAATTATCAACCAAGATCTTTCTTTAGCGTCAAATCAATAACAATATTTTGATCTTCAAGCAATCTTTCAATGATATTCATGTAATTCTTCCAAAACAACAATTTCGTTGCTTACCTTAATTTGTAGAAATTTTCGGGATGTTACAGATAGTGTAGTTGCTTTATTCACAAAGGTGTTACCAACTTCTACATTCAGTAAATTGGTCCATAAGATTGGAATGCGTTGACTTGGAGATCTTCGATGATTGACATTAGGGGGAGTGGCTGTACTCTTTTTCCTTCGACCAGGTTTTATCTTACTGGGTTTTTCCTGGCAAGGTTTTAATGAGGCAACATTTTATTACTCTAAATATTCATTGTATACTGCACTTTTTTTTCCTTGAGTTTGTACTTTTTCCCACTGGGTTTTTGTCAAACCAAGGTTTTTAACAAGACAGTTAGATGTATAGATAGTCATTAAAGGAGAAGTGTTGTAAATGATTAAATATTTAGTGAATGACTATCCTACACCTTTAAACCCTAAATATGTTACCATTGTACCCCAAAAACCCTAGCTTTGTATCTATAAATAAAGGTGTCTACTTCTCATTGTAAATACACAATTTTCTAAGAGGTAATTATTTATTTCTACGTTATTTTCTCTCATTTTATAACAATAAATTTATTTTTGAAAATACTCACACTTGCTTTATTTTTATTTTTTTAATACATGTTGACAAGATACATTGATATGATTGATCTTCTTTTAAAGTAAAAAAATACACAGGGCACACTCTATGGTTTGCTTTGGACACAATGTTATAGTGTCTAAAGCACAGTGTGACAATCATCCATTGGGCGTGTTGAGTGATGTGACAATCACATTGATGTGCACAAGGTGTTTAGCAACATATTATAAAGCTATATATATATATATATATATGACATTACAAGGGGATTGTAGGGGAGAGAGATTGAATCCATAATCAAGGAAATAAATAAATAATATGGATGTCACTAGGCTATAAAAGTCTTGGCATAAAGTAATATATTATTTAAAATCACTTCATTGACATTTTTTTCCTGCTATTAAAAAAATGAAGATTACGGTTTGATTTTTGATCAACTATACTTTTTTACTTAAAAAAGAAAACTAATAGGACAATGTTATGACCACAATCAATAATGAGATCTATAATGATTCACAATTTACAAAATTTACCATTGCTTCGTCTAATTAAAAAATGCATTTCATTCGTCATGAACAAATTATAATACTGAGGTAACATAAATGATGGAGACTTAACACGGTAGGTATTTTGTTGTGATCCAAAATGTAAAAGGCATGAAAACACAAATATGTGGTCGGGCCAAGTTGCATCAAGAGAGGACTAAAGAAATAAAAAGAGGTTAAGATGAGAAGATTTAGGGCTCAAAAAGGTGAATCAACTAGGGATGAGAAAAAAAAAGAGTTGTGCTATTTGGACAAAAACAAATACAAAAAATCTAACAAAATTGTCACTTGGCACAATTTTTTTTTTCAACCCATCACATCACTTTTACATCAACATTTATCACACAACTCACATATCAATTTTGTCACCTTTTTTGTCTCTATTTTTGTCTAACTAGAATTTTTCGAAAAGAAACCGTGAAACCGTAAACTCGAACCAAATTGTGGATTTAAAACCGTTGGATTGGATTCAAATGGATTAGCATCCCCCCTCTAAACCTATCTAATCTAACTAATCTGTTTGAGAATAGATTAGATTAGGTTCCAACACTTCAAAAACCGCTTAAACTAAATCGAACATCTAATAATTCATATAATTAATTATTAAATACATAAATGGTAACTTATTAAAGTTAAAATGGACATTATACAGTGACCAAATTATAGCCCATTAGTTGCACTAAATTTTTTGCCTCTTAAACCCAATTTGGTTGAAATTTCTAAGAGGATAGAAGTCTTATCCTAACATGGCATGAATCTAACAAAGAGTTCTTTAGATAAAAACCAATCTTTATGTCCGTGTTTTGAAAAGTACATTGTTTTTTAAAAGTATTTGTAAAAATACCCCACTCAATTGTAAAAATACCCATACAAAATTTTAATTAATTTCAGTTTTTTATTAAATTTAATTATAATAATTAATATTTTTATAATTATTATTAATAGTATTATTACAATAATATAATAATTATTATAGTGGTATTTTTACAACAAAACTATTGCCATGTCACAACTGCCGCCGCCGCCACTAAGTCATTAAAAAAGCTAGTACTAAAAACTCTATAAAAAAAAAACTACGTCGCATGGTAATATGGAAAAAAAATTTGTTACTAGTAAATAAAAAAAAAAAACATAACACATCATAACATGAAAAAGAAATTTATTACTAGTAATAAAAACTCCAAAAAAAAAAATCGTAACTTAGAAAAAATTTGGTAACGAAGCAACCTAATTTGGTAACAAAGCTCATTAAAGAAATAGTAACAACTTAAAAAGTCATGTGAAAATAAAAACAAAAAAAATGGTAACAAAAAAATAATAATGGTAACAACACAAAAAAAGGAAAAAATAATGGTAACAATCACAAAAAAATTAATGTGAAAATAGAAAGGAAAAAGAATGGTGACAATCATTAAAAAACACAAAGAACATCAAACGATTAAGATTGAAAAAATCATAAGAAACACAATGGTAACACAAAATTGAATTCATGTTGAACATGAAAAAAAAGTTCAAAAATGTATTATGGTAACACAATATAAAATCATAAAATGGTGTGAGCACATAAACATAAACATCTAAAAACTCAATCGATATTATTTTATAGGAAATTTTAAAAAAAAAAGGCAAAACCTAAAACAAAATGTAAAAAAAAGGAAGAAATTAAAAAAAAAAAGGAAATGTGTTTTTAGATCTTCTGGCTGCAGCAGCAGCGGAAAAGGAAGAAATTTCTTTTAAAAAAAGAAAAAAGGAAAAATAGAAAGGCATTTTTAAGATCTTCCTGCTGCGGCAGCAGTGGCATCAGCAATGGCAGATGCTGCTGCGGTCGTTCACTGCAAGGGCGGCATTCGTAGTGGGCTGGAGTGCCGGCGGCGACAGACGGAAGGTAGTGAGTGGCGGGATCTGATTCTCCATTGAACAACGGGTAGCGGGCGATGGCTGCAAGGGCCAGCGGAGATAGGCGGAAGTGGCAAGCGGCGGAGGTGAAGGTGGCAGGCGGCAGCCAAGGAGAAGATAGTGAGATGAAAAATGAAAATGGGAAATAAGGGTTGGAGTGATTGTATAATTAAATAAGGCGTAATTTTAATAAATTAAAAAATATATATTAAAATTAATAATAATAACATAATTTTTTATTTAAATAATAACATAAAGAAAAAACTAATAAGGGTGTTTTTATAATTAAAAATGGTAAATTTACAATTATTTTCAGGATTGGAGGTATATTTCAAAAGCCTGTTAAGAAAATGTCATATTATCTAATTTCCTTATCTAACAAAAGCAGTCTCACAAAATGTTGGGTTATTTTTGTCAGATTTGTGCTATGTGAGCGGTAAATGAGCCTTATCTAGTTTTATAACCGTAGTGCAATTTGGTTAAGTGCAGCAATTGTTAGATTTAGGGTTCTTTTGATAAAAACCCCTTTTGTTGATAGGAGGTTTGAAAAATATTTTGTTTTTAAAATTATTTATAAAAATACTATTTTCAATTGTAAAAGTACCCCAAACCAATTTTTACTAAATTCAATTATTATTATTATTAAATGCATTTTAATAATTTCTATTTTTTAGTAATTTAATTATAATAATAATTATTTTTATTATTAATATTATTATAAGTACAATAATATTTGTTTTCCAATAGAATCGCCGCCACATCGCCACCGCCGTCTCCACTCCTACCACTTAAGTCAGTAAAAAAAAACTAGTGAATAACAAACATCGTAAAACGGAAAAAATTAGTACAAAGCACCCAAATTATCGTAAAAAAGGG
This sequence comes from Nyctanthes arbor-tristis, assembly GCA_963692815.1. Lineage (NCBI taxonomy): Eukaryota > Viridiplantae > Streptophyta > Magnoliopsida > Lamiales > Oleaceae > Nyctanthes > Nyctanthes arbor-tristis. The sequence continues at coordinate 16,844 of CAVNYN010285136.1, read as the reverse complement.
GGAAAAAGCAATAATAACAACAACACACAAAAAATTTAAACAGGAAAATTCACGTGAAATTTAAAAGAAAAATAATGGTAACATTAACCAAAATAACAAAAAATTTATGTGAAATTAAAAAAATTTGGTGGTACCAACTGGAAAACACATGGTAACAACTGGAAAACAAATGGTAACAAGAAAAATGGTAACTAATTCGTTTAAAAACGTGATAATACAAAACAAAGGCAAACCAAAAAAAATTGAAAATATGGTAACAATTCAAAAACAAATCATGTTACTATTGAGAAAAATCACAGTAACAAAACAATCAGGGGATGGTAACAAAAAAGCCCAAAAAAATCTAAAGAATAAACACGAAGAAAAAAAGTATCATGTAGGAAAATGGTAACAAAAACAACATAATAAAAAAATGGGGGGTGGATACACATTGGAGAGTGTATAGCGGTAACAGAAGGAGGAATGGTAACACACAAGAGATTGGTTTAAGTGAAATTTTAAAAAATAAAATAAAAAATAAATAAAAAGGGAGGAAACGGCAGGGAAGACATGAAAAATTCCAAAAAAAAAAAAATTAAATAAATAAATGTAAAATGCCAGAGAGCAGCAACGTCTGCTCATTGCAACGAGCAGCAGCAGTCCAGCAAACAGCCAAATTTTGTTAATGGTAAAATGAAAAGAGAAAATGGTAATGCTTTGTTACCATTTACATCAATGAAGATGGTAACAAAGTCTATTTCTATCAAGAAAATCCATTACCAACATTTCTGTCAATGCCAAATTAATGCCGTCAGACGACAATGACTTTGTTGAAGGTGAAGAAAAATTAGAAGAATGGGAGGATAACGATGAGAAAAAAGAACAGATTAACAATGAAATTCATAAGAACAGACTTGACATTAAGGAAATTGCAGTAAAAGAAACAAAATCAAAGAAAATTGTGATTGAGGAATGACAAAGAAAGTTCCGTAATTTCAATGAAAGGAAACTGGTTAGGTAATGAAAGTTTCGTAATTGTCAATGACAATGAAAGGAAACTGGTTCACGCTAGTAGCAAACCCGTCGACAGTAGCAGAGCTGCATCAGCAGCGACCGATTGGCGATTGATGCTGCTGGGAATAGGTCGATCTGCATCCCCCCACTTCAAAGTCGAGCATCTAATCGGTTGTGGTTATATTGTGCACTTGTAGGGCGGCTGCGGCGCCGGCGGATGGGATGATGGCGGTGAAGAATGGAGAGCAGCGGCTATCTTTGATGAGAAAACTAAATATATATATATATATATCGGGTATAATATTATTTAGAGTATAATAAATAAACTAATAATTAATATAATTATTTATTATTATAAAAAAAGGAAAAAATAAATAATAATGGGGTATATTTACAATGTCTAAGGGTATATTTACAATTAATTTTGACCTCAAGTGTAAAAATAAGTGTAGCACTTAAAAAAGATTAAATCTCTAATTGTCTCTTAGATTTATTAAATATTAAGATTCAAGTTAAATGCTATTTTTGTTAAGTCCTTAACATTGTAACGATTAGACTTATTTTGATTGGTTTATTTTAGTAGCTAATGATATTAGTACTTTTTTACTCATGATGATATTAATGTTTATGTTTTAATTAGATTAATATTTTTGTTTAAATTTTTCGATTTTTTTGTTTGTTAAACAATGGTTTTAAAGCGCTCCAACCCGAAAAAATAGATTTGATTCAATTGAATTGGAAATTTAAATGGATTGGAATGGATTGAAAATTTTTCAAATGGCTTTTAAGCGATTTGAGTTGAAAATTTATTGTAAAATGCCCAAACCGAACCATGAACGCCCTTAGAATCAATCAGAAGCTGTTTTAGTTTAAAGCGTGAGCTGGCCAATTATGGAGGACATGGACTGCTCGACAAGTTAGGCCGTGTGCCTGAGCCTAGTTTTGTGGTTGCATGACTTCGAACAATTCTTATCTTAGTCGAGTTTAATTATTTTCGATCTGTTTATTTTGTCAATTTCTTTATTTAATTAATTAGACAATTAGTCCCTTTTTCGAAATTAATTAGACAATTATAGTTCTTTTTTTTCACGGAAATTAGACAATTATTAGTTCTAAATTTACCTTGTTTGAAATTTCTTTTTTTCTAAATTACCTAATTAGTCTTAAGGCTTTTCCAGAATTAAGTCTTAAGGCTTTTATTTTCTGTATAAATATGTTTTTCTTTCCTCTTTGAAAAACATGTTTTGATGGACTTTATGATTATTATTTTTTTTTAGTAGAAGTTGAGAACTGTTTTCTCATCGTCATATTTTGTGTTCTTTGTGTTGACTCGTACAACGACTCTTATCAAAGAATCACGTGATGATTTTTTTGTGGCTAGGGTTTGATTTAGTCCCGTTCTGGCGCTATACACATGGCACCATATGGCCACGTGGTGTCATAGTGTGCCATATATATGGTACTAAATCAATTTCAGGGTTTGATTTGTTTCTTGTCAAATTACATATTGACGGGTTCAAATCTTGTTGATCGTTACAAGTACCTGAATATTTGATTTTCTTGGGGGACGCATATCGACCAGCCGTGGTTCATGAATAGATTCACATCTTTTCTAAAAGCATCTCTAATGCATATTGAAAGTCAAGGAATAATATGACAATTGATAAAAAATTACCTATTTGACATATTAAATATTTGATATCGTCATAGAGAATGTCATGAGATGACATTGTCCAAGTATTAATTTATCCAAGCGTTAATTTCGCAAATCGTCCCAAACCTTTAGATTAAGAACCGGTTTCATCTCTAACCTTTTTTAAGACACATCACAGCCCCCAACCTTTCAAAATGCACACAAATCGTCCATATTGCCACTATTCCGGCAAATTTTTATAAAAAAGATGATTATACCCCTATAAACATTTTAAACTTTTTTTAAAAATGTTTAAAAATAATAAAAAACTTAAAAAACCCACCCCGCCCTCTGTCACCCCACCCCACGTCTCCCTTGCCGCCGGCAGTAAAATGGGAGGGGATTCACCCCTAAATTTCTGCCTGAAATGGCAGCCATTTGGCTGCCATTTCCGGCAGCATTTTGCTGCCATTCACCTCCCCATTTATGCTGGAAATGGCAGGCATTTCGTTGCCATTTCTGGCAGCAAAATGGGGGGATTTACCCCCAATTTCTGTCGGAATTAGCAGCAAAATGGGGGGAGATTCACTCCCCCTTTTTGGCCACCGACAGTACTGTCAGCGGCAAGGGAGACGTGGGGTGGGTTTTTTTAGTTTTTTATTATTTTTAAACATTTTTAAAAAAAAGTTTAAAATGTTTATAGGGGGTATAATCGTCTTTTTTATAAAAATTTGGCGGAATAGTAGCAATAGGGACAATTTGTGTGCATTTTTGAAAAGTTGGGGGCTGTGTTGTGTCTTAAAAAAGGTTGAGGACGAAACCGGTTCTTAACCTAAAGGTTGGGGACGATTTGCGAAATTAACCCTTTATCCAATTAATAAATTTCTCTCTCTCTCTCTCTTTTTCAAATTACCCAATAAGAACTTGCTAAATATACAATATGTTTATTGAATATAATGTCAATACTTTTTTGTACATATACATTGTCAACGTTGTTATATTAGAGATGCTTTAAGATTAATGTTAAACTTCTATATGTAAATTTCAAAAGTGAACTTAAATTTTATTTGTTTTTTAAGATATAAGACTATTGTGTCCACTTACTAATGGTAGCTATATGGTCAAATCGGGTTATAGAGTTCTTATGGATGCAAAGGAAGAAACTGTGGCTCTACAAGAACATGGCCCTTGGAGGAAATTGTGGAAACTGAACATACCTCCTAAGATGCGAACCTTCATTTGGAGGGCTTGCCGTGATTGTTTGCCTACGAGAGAAGAATTAACTCGAAGAGAGATACAAATAACACTGGAATGTATTTTGGGTGAAGGGGCCGAGGAGACAACGTCGCATATCCTTATGGAGTGTCCATATGCCAAGGAATGTTGGAGAAGAGAGAACATTGGGGGACTTCAAGGAGATGGAGGCTCCTTTAAAGACTGGTGTTTTTATGTTCTAGATAACAAAGAAAATCTAGAGGCAGAGAGATTTGGGGCTATTGCTTGGGCAATATGGAAGCATAGGAACCTCAAACTGTGGAAAGGCCAGCAACAACACCCGTTACAAACTATTAACCATGGCATACATGCTCTTCTTGAGTGGCAAGATACTAGGAAGGGGGAAACCATTGTAATGCAGCCAAGAATTCAAGAGCCTTGGATGAAGCCACTGGCCGGGTTCCTAAGGTGTAACCTTGACGCAACCATCTATGGAAGAAGGGACGGTGTAGGCTTGTAGGGCTTGTTGAGCTACAATTTGTTGTAGCATGCAAACTCTCCAAGCCAACCTTCATCCGAAAGAAGCAGAGGTGTATGCACTTAGGGAAGCCATAAAATGGATATCTGGAGCGGGGTACGGGAATATTATTTTTGAGATGGATGCTAAGTAGCCCAAACCGAGTTTGGGCTACTCGTCGACGATTGTAGGATGATGATGCATATGGCTCACAATTATAAGGTTGAACATGTTAGAAGGGAGTCCAATGTTGTGGCACATGAATTGGCTCATAGGGCACGCTCGTGTCCACTATTAGGTAAGGTTTACATAAATAAGGACCCACAGAATCAGCCTTGCTTTTGCACCAACTTGAAACACCTTTTTCAATAATCTCTGGATAGATTTAGGATTAAAAAAAGAGATTATCAGACACGAATGACGGGGATTGGGCGCTATTAATATTTAAGAAAAATACTATTTTATCACTTAATAAAATCATTAGGATTGTGCAAGATAAATATTTAAGAAAAAAGCTATTTCATCACTTAAAAAACATTAAAATTTATGAATTTGCTACATAGACGATCATATAGGAATAATGCTATTTATCTCTCCAGTTTAATTGTCATTTCCTAATTAGTTGTCAGAAAAATTAATACTCTAATGTGTTTATACGTCTCCACCATTTCCACAATGTAGTGATGCTAACTAGACTGAAGACCAGTCTCTAGTCTAGATAATTAGCATCACTCATCATATAGAGACTATTTAAATAAATCCACGTATCAATTCTTACTTTTCTTTATAGTTACCATGTGGTTCTCCATAATGAAAACCACGTGATTTCTATATAAGAACTATATAATTTATCACCCCGATAAAAATATAAAACCTTTAAAAGAATGAGCTTAACTCTGTGTGAACTATACATTGACTAAATTACAGTTTGTCTCATTAGTCAAAAAATAGATTCTTATTAGCTTTCTCCAATCTTTAAATTTTCATTGCACACGTCTTAAAAATGGATTCACTTTTGTCAAATTAAGATATAGACCGATAAGGTGCCAACGACTTGCGCTAGATCATTTCTATAATTAATATAAATTAAGACAATCTTGATCTAGCGCCAACCATTGGGCACTATAAAGAGATATCTATTGACAGGAACTCGTATTCTGCAAGTCCAATAACTGGTATAGGAATGCTCAAGTATCATACTTTGTTTGGTGTATACAATAATGGTATCCGACAGTGATTTGGTATAATATCAACAGACCATCTTTAAATCACATCAACGACTATTATTATGTCACAGCATCTTACAACCCCAAATGTGCGATGCTTGAATATTTTTATCATTATTACTCACAAACCCATTCTACTTAAAATTAGAATTTAATTTAATTAACAATTTTAAATATTTAACGTGCAAAAATGATTATTTCGCCATACGCACACGTAGCGGGAGATCATCGGGGAAACCTATATACAGTGAGCCCCCTATATGTGACGGTCTATATTGTTATCCTAATAATCTCCCATTATATGTGTGTATGACGAGATTATTCTATTATATATTTGGCGAGAGATGAGATTGATTTAATATGACCTCAGACCCACCTATACTACAGAAATCGTAACCCCTCATTCTCAAAACAACTTTTAAACATTAGCATTGTTGACTCGAAGTGGACAAGAAATGCCAATAATCATGCAGGAGAATGCGAGCCCTTGTCGATTTCCCCCAAAAATTGGAAGTTGGGATAATAATCACAAGGATAAATTTCACAAAAGGTCCACGATCTTTGTAAAAAGTAACAATTTTATTTTTAATATTTTTTTAAATACGTAAGTTTTCAACTTTTCAAAAATAAGCACAAAAAGTCATATGAGCAATTTCTATCCATTTTCACATTTATACGCTTACAAAATGACCAGTTTTGTATGAAGTAAAAGAAAATTACTATAAAAACCTTTTAAAAAATTTAAAAGATTTAAATAAAAAAATGAGAAAATATATTGCTTTATCTGATTAATTACTCCCAACTTTCACTAAGTACCGCCACCATTTCCTTCACTATTTTTTTTAGAGTGGGGAAGGATAATGCATTTACTTATGTTATTTTTAACAATAATAAAATGAGATTTATCTCTCATTTTTAGCTATATGTAGACACAAAATTTTGAAATAAGAAGGGTTGTAGCGGAAACAAAAAGGGATCCTTTCTTTCCAAATTTACCAATAATTAAACATTCAATTGTTTTACAAGAAAAATTTATGTATGTTTAATTGTTCTAATTTTTATGACTTGAATATCAATGACATCTCAATTATCATTACTTATTTAGGTTTAAATTTCAGAGAGTTCATTAACGAAAGTGACTATAACACTAGTGATGATGCGGTGTTATGTAAGTGAATGTAAAAAATAATATATTAATTAATGTGTATGTATAACTTGTATTAAATGAGTGGATGAGAAAACGACATACAGATAAATATGTATAAGTGTGTGAAAGAGAAAGCGACGTAGAGATAAGAAGGGGTAAAATTGTCTTTATAGAAAAAGTAAACAATGAAAATTAACAAAATAGTATGTAGGGCCTTTTTGTATTTATTTTTGAAAGATCACATACCTATATACTTTAAAAAAAGGATTAAAGATGAAATTATTATTTTTTTGCAAAGGTTTGACGACCTTTTATTAAATTTACCCCAATGACAATGGGCTCCTCCATTTATTGTCTCGAGAAACCATGAGATTGATGTTGAAACCTCCCCCGAATGAAACAAAATTCGGCCATCCCTCCTATTGCATCGTTTCACACTAACTGATCCGTCAATGTCGTTTCCATTTGTGATCATGGCATTCAACTCCGCTACCATATACGCCCTTCCCCAGTACGCGTCTTTTCCACATCTTTTATTACCCGTCACTTTCCAATTTCGATCACTTTTACTGAATATTTCTGTGAAGTCTCTCAGTCTCAGATAAAACCTGCGGAGTTCAGCGGATTAAAAAAAGTCATCAAACCTGGCCCCTATTCCATTCCAGGAATTGTCTACATTTGGCATAAATTTTCAAACTTAAAGCACTATTCACCTTAAAGTCTCATTCTGACGCCATACATATGACATCTTTTGACATTATACATCATACACGTCACATGAGAAATCACAACTACGTGACGTATCTTGATGCATTTTATATATCTATATAGTATCATAGGGTGCCATATATATAACACTAGATCAAAGTTGTTTCATCCTGTGTGATGGATACGCGTTATGTATGCCGCATACATAAAACGGACATGCTTTTGGATGTAACTTAACATGATTGTTCATGACATCGTGAGAGGACATAAAGAGATCGTGAGAGAAAATTATGTTAATTGAAAAAATAGAAAAAGTAAATGAGAAAAGGAATAGAAGTAGAAATAAACATGGCCGGATTTTGAAGAGATTTATTTATTTAAGGAAATTTTCAAAAACTTTTCAAAAGTTTTATAATAAAATATAAAACCTTACACTAAATGTGGAGTGTATGGATACACGGCTTGTGTATTTCATGCACGCTATGTGGATCTATATGTGTCTATATACAACACACATATTGGAAAATTTTATTACAAAACCTCGGTTTTAGAAAGGGGCTATTTATTTATTTGTTAGATTCTTCCTTTTTATTTTTTTATTACGCCAATTTTTTTGGTATCCGCATCTTTACCACATCTTTCCCAAGCTATGGATAAATACAATGTAGATACTCTAACTCACACATTAGCGTCTTGTGTGAGTAATATGCTTGCTATTATCGAGGGGCGAGTAATTTCCTCTCTCTCGACCGGGATAGATTAGGATAATAATCTATTTTTGAATACATACTTTCATATGTGTTGAAAGATTATTGAGATAATTGTGTGGCCTCCACGTACAGGAGCCTACTATGTATAAGTTTTCCAATAATCTCTCGCTACGTGTGCATATAGTGGGATAATCCTATCATATATTTGGCGGGAAATCATTTTTAGAAAGAGTGTCGTACAAACTCGTCTCTTCTCTTCATGTTTCTTAAGATAATAATTATATTATTATCCTTATTATAATATTTGAAAATTTATTGCTAATCGTAAGGGAGATTTTTTTTAATTACTGTCTCAAAATTGTATTGAACCATCGTCTGTTAGTCGTCATCCCCTTCTTCCTTCTCTTCATCTTCTATTGCATTATCCTTCATTCTCTTCTTCTAGCATCCCAATCTTACGGTCGGATCACTAGATAGCGGTCTACTAGTAACATTTCTTTACTTATTAACATCACATTTTTATATTAGAAAACCTTTTTTGAAAAAAAAAAAAATCACGTATAACAAAATCTTTTTATCATAAAATGTCTAAAGAGAATCGCTTTACATTTCTAGGTACAACTTTAACCGGCATGATATATAACTGAGAATTGGCTCTCAAAATAGATCTCACAATATATTGTACAAAACTTTTGTAAGGCGATCCAAAGAGTGATAAGGTATACAATATTGCTAGATTTTGTGTAGTCACTTAGATAATTTTTTTTTTTATTTGCAAACTTTTTGATATTACAAAGGGATTATAAGGAAAAGGGAATCAAACTCTTAACCAAGAATTTGAGAGCTAAACTATGATACTATCAGACCACATGGGTCTTGGTTTATGATTAGAGAATTTGAAGTAAATAATGAATCATAATTTCTTCTACTTTAGTTATTACACTTGACAAGTGGGATTTGATTTTCTAATTTGAAATTTGAGATGGCAATTAAAATTCATTGGCATTTTTTCAAAGTAAGTTGAGATTCAATTGTCAAGGACCGCTGTGCCAATTTGCTATCTAATTACTACAGCCACTTGCACCCCCCACCCCACCCCACCCCCCCCCAAAAAAAAAAGGTTGGATTTTAAAACTACTTTCGGTTTGATCAATTGATGGTATGATGTACTAAATGGTGCCCAAAAATCAACGTCATCAAATACGCGGACTTATTTGTCAATTTATTTACCTATTACCTTCAACCTGATAGCGCTAGTGATTGAATTGATAATCAGACAAATGAGGTGAATACAGTTTTAACGAAAAATAAAGTCAGAACTAGACTCATACATAAAGATTTGGGGATTAATCATCGAACTTTGTCTTTCTTGTTTTGTTTTATTTTCCGTCACTTCATAATAGGAGCTTCATCATATTAGGAGGAAAAATTCAAACGTGTTTAAAATAAATTGAGGATAAGATGTCAAATAATAATAATAATAATAATAATAATAATGAGAGATAGGTAGGGTAGGGTAGGGTAGGAGGGAAAAGTATGTGTGATTCAAACTTGAAACCTCTCGCTATAAATGTGAGTATCTAATTACTGCTCCACTTGTTCGAACCATATTAATAAATTGAAAAAATGTGTTTTTACTTTTTAAATTTAACCGGTAAATAAATTCACCTCAGCTAGCTATCATTAAAGTGACGTTACCAAATGTGTAGTCTATAAAACTTTATTTTGTCAAAAATATTGATTGATCTTTTTAACACCAAAACTTTATGAGAAATATGTAGACACCACAGTCAATGTCATGCAAAATCAACTCTTTCTCTATCATCGTCATCATTAAATTAAATTAGATTAAGCAGATAAGGTCACCATCTCCCTGTAACACTTCTCCTTTGCTTGCCTTTATTTTCCCTAATAACTAGAACTGGCTAGAATGAGCAAACCTATTTAGGGTTAGTAATTATATCCTAAATAAAGTTCATGATAAATTATAGAAAAGAGTGCTTAAAATGTTGTTTGACTTCGCGTAGTCCTATTAAACATTAAAAGTTGACGTTTTCACTTCGATAAATTAGTGTTGAAAAGAATACATTAAACTAATTATTATACCAACATGTTTAATAGAAATTATTTAAAAAACTATTTAATAGAAAATTAGTCAATCACAAATACGGTACAAATTCTAGTACTCATCCTGCACTCGACTTGTTTCTCATTTGACTAGAAATTAAAGCACTAACGTGGGCTAATATTTTGGAATGAAACATATAAATCAATGGAGTGCCATACAAAGAATTTTAAATTCTCAAGACTAAATTTAATTAAATATTTATTTATAAATAGGAATGATTTGCACACATGGGAACTTGTATGGTGAATATTCTAGGATATACCCGTCAAAAAAAATCAAATTCTATTATATAGAATTTTTTGTTTTTGAAAATAATTCGATTATAGAATTAAAGCCACAAAAATGTCACTAGTTGTTAACTTGTGATTACAAAATAAACTAATTTTTAGTTACATTAACTAAAAAAAAATCATTGTTCTTTAGAAAGATATTGAATAGTAAATATATATAAGCACGAACATTTTTATTTAACAACCTAAATTTTTGGTAGAACTAATTTACTAATGAGTCTATAATAATAACGTAAAGAGTATTAAAGACGATGGCAACAGGGATAGAATCTAATCATGGTTAGGCTTCCCTCGGGTTAGATACACGGTTAAAGATGGTCATGGAGCACTATAAATTGGACCCCTTTGCCACTCTATTTCCTCACCATCTTCCTTACAATTTCCTCCACTGCACTATACTTTGATGGTCGAGCCCTTAATTTCAACTCAATTCTTTGAATAGAATTCTGTTCCCATTCCCTTCTTCTCCACCCAATCTACCATCTTTCTGGTAAATCTCTCTCTGGCGTGATCGTAGCACATGGAGAACTGCCGATACGTTTTAATTTTCTTATTATGGGCGATCACTGATTAATGTTTATGTTATGGGAGATAACTGATTAATGTTTATCTTGCAGACAGAAGAAATGGCGGCTAACGTCAATGGGCGGGTGAGCATGCCGGCGAACAGCGGAACTGGCCGAAACGGACTGGCGAAGATTCATACTGATAAAAAAGCAGCAGATGGGATATGCCACGACGATAGTACCCCGCCGGTGAAGGCTCAGACGATCGATGAACTTCATTCTCTTCAGAAGAAGAAATCAGCTCCCACCACTCCCATTAAAGGGGTTAATCAAGGTTCTTTTATTGCGATATCCGAAGAAGAACACCACAGGCAGCAACTTCAGTCCATCAGGTTATAAAAAAAATATTATTATTATTTTTAATTATTTTTGCCTTGTGTGAAAAAAATTCTGGAAATTTGTTGATCTTATGAACGTAAAATGGTTAGCGGTGCCTTGTGCCCATAATATTGCGTGTTGTCGTCATCTATGGACACGTGGCCCCCAAACTCAGTAATTTCTCTCCTACGCGTAGATTTCATTATAATTGCTTACATTTTTCATTTATTGAGAATCTACAATTTCACGTACTCCAATCACTGATTTGGTTGGTGGATCTTTTGGTCAGTGCCTCCTTGGCATCGTTGACAAGGGAGACTGGACCCAATGTGGTGAGAGGAGACCCGGCAAAGCAATCTGAAACCCCTAGGATTTCTCATGTCAGCCACCACCACCATGTTACTCCCACCATTAATACCAGTGACAGTTCTTTGAAGTTCACTCACTTTCTCTACAACCTCTCTCCCGCCGGTAAATTTCTGCTATGCGTTTTCAATTTTCTGCCGTAATATGCATTTCTTGAATCAATAGTGGTAACTTTTTTTTTATTTGATGTTGTTTTTGGATGAACGTAGAGCTTTACGAACAGGCCATTAAGTATGAAAAGGGTTCCTTTATTACATCTAGTGGTGCTCTAGCCACCCTTTCAGGGGCCAAGACTGGACGTTCTCCCAAGGATAAGCGTGTTGTCCGGGATGAGACCACTGAGGACGATCTTTGGTGGGGAAAGTATGTGAAAGTTTGTTGCAGTTCACTAGAAATTTACTTGATTTTGTGCAAAGTGAGTTTAATTTCATCTATGCTTAATCACGCATTCTACAATTATACAGGGGATCACCAAATATTGAAATGGATGAGCACACATTCTTGGTTAACAGAGAAAGAGCTGTAGACTACTTGAATTCTTTGGACAAGGTAATTTATCAATTTCAGCTTTTATATTAGTCATTGCAGGCTTGGCGTGTTTATATTTGATGCATGACTTTTGGTGAGATGTCAAGATGGACTATATATGTTATTCTTGAAGTAGGTTGGTTCGAAAGTTTTGATCTCATCCTGTTAGCCTGATCTGGGTAAATGTGAATGGTTTCCTTTACTCTTCGAATATCCCAGTAAACAAATACATATAAAGAGAACACAAAGATAAATTGTTCCTTGGATGAAATGAAGTAGGGACTTGTTCATGGTGCAATTTTCCAAAATGAATTTGTTTCGAAGTCTTGAGATAAGAGGTTCAACACTTCCTTCTTCAAATTGGAAGTCTTGATATGCCAAATATGTACTACTCTTATCAATCTCCATTATTCTGTTCTTTTTCCTTGGAGAATGGCAGACAAAGAAAACCTTCCTAGCTCCACCTTCCCTTGAGAACGTGGAAGCGCTTGTTAAATTCAGAACAAAACGGTAAACAATTAAGAATTTTGATCACAAAGATAGGGGGATAGCGTCTTTCTTGTCATTTTTTGTCCGAATTGGCCATACCATCAGGATCGTTTTGACAGTTAGGTTTCGTCTCTATGAGTAATTTGTTTGTCTGTATATGCAATAGGACTTGTTACATGGTGTCGTAAGTCTCATGCCTATATTATTCATTGGGTTATGTCATATATTATTCCTCTATGTTACCTGCATATTGCGTAATGTTCCCATAATAGAAAATTAGGCCCATCCTTGTCAGACAAAACAACCTTTCCTGAACATCCAAATTTCAAACTGAGTGGGAGGATCTCACTTGTTAGTGATCAATACAATGTAAGCTTCCTTCTCGTGATTAAGAAATGTGCCTTAAATCTGTCATTCTATTTGTGTTCATCATTTTGATTTGTATAACTAAAATTTGCTAACTCAGCCTGTGTTTTGCTGGAGTTGTTTCTTGTCTTTCTTACCTTCGTCCTATACGTCCAGCCTTAACTTAATGGTATGAGGCTTGGTAAGATTTTTACACTTTAGTAGTGCTAATGGATGAAATGAAAGGATCCTTTTTTTTTTTTTTTTGTGTAGGAATTTATGTTGGCTCAATCTCTCCTAATTTGTTGGATTATAAAAAAGTCCGGAACTTTTAATACTATCAAAGTTGTCAGAGAAGTTGGGGGCAGTTAACTCTTTATAAATGATTTCAGGTCTTTGTGAATGATCAATTTCTAAATTGGGATCCAGAGAACCGTATCAAAGTCAGGATTGTCTCCGCCAGAGCTTACCATTCACTGTTCATGCATAACATGTAAGTTAAAGTGGAATTTGATATTAACAATTATTCTTGAGTTCTCCTTTGCAGTTCTGTTTCCCTCTAAGCCTGGCCAGATAAGTTTCTTTTTGGTTGGCAAATATTATTCTCATATGTTGTGCCATAATCCCTTTATAGCATGTTTCATAAAGTTAAGAGCTATAGGAAGGTGCCACAATAAAAAGCATATTAGTTATTTGTACAATTGGATAACTGGGTGGGTGACAGGTGTATCCGACCCACCCCTGAAGAGCTGGAGAATTTCGGTACTCCGGACTTCACTATTTACAATGCTGGACAGTTCCCATGTAATCGTTATACACACTACATGACATCCTCTACTAGCATAGATTTAAACCTTGCTAGAAGGGAAATGGTCATCCTCGGCACACAGTATGCTGGAGAAATGAAGAAAGGCCTGTTCAGTGTAATGCACTATCTCATGCCTAAGCGTCAAATCCTCTCCCTACATTCTGGCTGCAATATGGGGAAAGATGGAGATGTCGCACTCTTCTTTGGTTTGTCAGGTAAAGTATCATCGGATCAGCATCCCGATGAGGGCCTGGCCCCAGCCAAATGATATGTGTCTCTCACCCTTACTATGTGAACGTGACTTTCCAATTTAGGGCAAATGATTTTTGCCTGATCTTCTTTCTTTGTTTACTGATTTCTGTGCTATCGCTTCTTTTATTTCGGTTTTAGGTACTGGAAAGACTACGTTGTCTACTGATCACAACCGATACTTAATTGGAGATGATGAACACTGCTGGAGTGACAATGGTATATCAAACATTGAAGGTGGCTGCTATGCCAAGTGCATTGATCTCTCAAGGGAGAAGGAACCGGACATTTGGAATGCTATCAAGTTTGGGACTGGTAATTTCCCAATTTCCTCATTGTTTAAACTCTAAAAGGATTCAGCTTAATTTTTTATTCATACTAGTTAAAAAAGAAGACCAGTTCAGTTAAGCTGGCATGTTTGACTACTGTTTTCCATTGTATTCTAACTACATTAAATTAATATATGAACTATTGTATCTTGTCACTGGCAGTATTGGAAAATGTGGTTTTTGATGAGCATACTAGAGAAGTTGACTATGCAGATAAATCTGTTACAGGTATGGTATGGTTTTTTGTTGACTTCACAATTCATATTTGTAACAATTTAATGTTCTATGAGATAGTTGAATTGAAAGATAAACTTGACTATCCCTTTTCTCTTGTTGCAGAAAACACTCGTGCCGCTTACCCAATTGAATTTATCCCCAATGCTAAAATTCCATGCATTGCTGCACACCCTAAGAATGTCATACTCTTGGCATGTGATGCATTTGGTGTGCTTCCCCCAGTGAGCAAGCTAAGTCTGCCACAGACAATGTATCATTTCATAAGCGGCTATACTGCTCTGGTATGTATTTATCATAGAATGGAAGTGACTTCTTTAGGAGAAAGCTAATAAAAACTATAAAATATGTTATTCTCCAGTTTGATTCAATGGGAACTGTTTAAAACAGGTTGCTGGCACAGAAGAAGGAATCAAGGAGCCACAGGCAACATTTTCGGCTTGCTTTGGGGCAGCATTCATTATGTTGCATCCTACTAAATATGCTGCCGTGCTTGCGGCAAAGATGCAGAAGCACGGTGCAACAGGATGGCTCGTCAACACTGGCTGGTCTGGCGGAAGGTATGAAATAAGTTGAACTAACATCAATGTATTTCATATGCTAAGCAATCTTTTATTATGACACGTACTGGAAAAGCAAAAGTACTTGACAATGAATCTTGGTTATTCATGCAGCTATGGTTCTGGCAGTCGTATCAAGTTGGCATACACTCGAAAAATCATTGATGCCATACATTCTGGTAGCCTCCTGAATGCGAACTACAAAAAGACTGAGGTGTTTGGCCTTGAAATTCCGACAGAGATCAAGGGTGTGCCATTGGAAATCTTGGAACCGATGAACACCGTCAGTTTACCTGCCTCAACTTCCCATTTTACTGCACTCCTTTCTAACTTCTTCTGTTTTATTGAAGTATTTTTCTCTTCTCTAACACAGTGGTCGGATAAGAAGGCCTACAAGGAAACACTGTTAAAACTGGCTGGTCTTTTCAAGAAAAACTTTGAAGTGTTTGTGAACCATAAGATCGGGAAGGATGACAAGTTAACTGAGGAAATTCTTGCTGCTGGTCCTATATTCTGATCACCTGCTGCTGGATTGAAGGAGGAAATATCTACTGGAATTGGAAGTAAAATACTATGATGGAAGTAATTGTGTGGCTATGCATTGTTGTAACCATTTATATTATATTCTTCTGCTGAACTTCATCCTTTTTATGTCAAGATGAAAGCTAAATCACTTGTGAAGTACAAAATAAATTATTTACATCATTAATCCGTGGAAATATTAAAGAATTAATGTACTATCTCTTTAAGAAATCCTTTCCTGTTGATCCATTTGAGTTAATTTATGATTCTACTACGCTTCAACGATCATTAATCCACCGATCTATAGAAGTCCTGATGGAATAAGCTCATAATAATGTCACTGTATTTGAAGTCCTGATGAAGTATCTTCCACTTGTCTTTAAATATTTCTTTCCTCAATTAATGTCGTTTACGGCTCAAGGCAATAAACATTTAGTGCCTCAGCACATTCAACTTAGATGTAGTGTAGGTATCACTTAGCTGGCTGATATTGTACTTCTGTTGGCTTTTTCCTTGTAGAGACGGAAAGAACAATGTCCATTCGCTCTCGGATAATTCAACCCGAACTCAAGACAAACTGTAATTTTCTAATTGTTAGGCCGCTTGTTCAACCCCCTCTATTTCTCTACTTCTAAAATTTTCGACCAAAACAAGTTGAAGTGACTTTTTCACATCCACATGTTTCCTTTTTATCATGTGAGAGCAAGATTAATGTTGGAGGAAAAAAGTTAGAGGGGGAAAAAACCAAGGGGAAAAAACCTATTTCCAAATAATGTGTAAGGAGAAAAATTGGGGGAAAAACATATTAAAGGATTTTGAGATCGGTCAAGAACGTTTTTACAAATTATTTTGTCATTATTTTTTTATGGTACAATTGATATCTAATATTTTACATAATATTATTTTTTAAAATTTATTATATATATATATATATTTTCTAATGAATATAGTTGTTGGGGGGGG
>CAVNYN010285132.1:0-36866 GCA_963692815.1 Nyctanthes arbor-tristis | reverse complement strand
CAAATTGATGTATTACTCACGGGGTATTTTTATACTCACCTTTTATATGATTCTCTTTTATAGATGATCCAACGAAGAGTTGTTGAAAAGAAAGCAGAAGAGTGGAGGATGTCTCACGATGCAAGCCGGATAATGCATGTGATAGAAATTGATCTTTGGGCGTATTATGAGGATGAGCCAATGTTTATTATGTATTTAGGCACCTCATATGAGTTCGAGATCTATTGTGCCTTCTCCCTCAATCTTGTGCACATGACAAGATTATGAGGGATAGGCCAATGTTTCTAGTCTAATTATGCGTATGGAAGCTACTATATTACTAAATAAAATTTGGCTTTTGTGGAAGGTTTTAACACAAGACATGGAATCCTAATTTTTACTTGTAAAGGTTTCCAAATCTTGTGCTCGGTTTTATATATATATATTGTGTTTCTTGTTCTTATTATAGATACTACACTTAAAACTAATTAAGATGACAAACAATATTATTTCATCTAAGTAATAAAAGAGGTTTATTGGCAAGTCGTGCCCTCGATTTTGGACAAAAGTTGTGAAAAGAAATTTATAACGCTTCCGACAAATTCATTTAGTAATAAAACTTTAACCAATGTTTTTAATTATCGAGAGGTGTGACAGCATTGCTACATGCGTTACATGAATATGATTAAAGTACTCTTTTTTGATTAATCACTTTAGCCAAAAAGCATACCTTATCAATTAATCTTTTGCATAAACCCTTTGAGAGTAATTGCTTATTTTTTTCTTTACACCCTCTAATACTCGATCTTGAGCCGAAAATAATGTATATCCTTACCTTACTAATAGATTAATAGATTGTTGTGATTAATTTTGTTACTTGGGGACAAAAAGTAAGTGTGGGGAGTAGTTGTCATTGATGAGGTTTTGATGAAGAAAATGTGAGGGATTTCCGTTGATAATATCGTGGTAGGGGTGGTTTGTATGTGGAAAAAATGAAAGAGTTGATGAAAGCTATAGCGACATGAAATTTTTAGAAATAAATTTTATTAAATAATTTCACGTCGCTATAATCTCGCTAATTTTAAAGTTCGTTTTAGCTTGCGCTCGTCTAGTCATAAAAATAAAATAATTTTAATTTCAACTATTATATTAAGTCTAAAATAATTTTATCATTTTAATTAATTATCTATTTTAATTCATACATTATATATATTTCATAAAGCTTTAGAGCTCTTTTGAAATAAAACAAATCCTATCACTCTTCAACATCAGTTAGACCCGTTTTCTTCCAAATTCACAGTTCATCTGAGCTAAGAATTCAATCTCCTACCAATTCATACTTCAGCCCAAAGTAAACAAATAAACCCATTTATCTTCTATCAATCTCCTACATGACCAAGTTGAACTAGGAGAATTCTCACCTCAAACCTATAAGCCCATTTACCTCACATACGTATTACACACACAAATTATTCATCAAATTCATAGTTTTTTTTTCTAAGTCAAGTTCTGTGATTTTTTTCTGTCCCACGCCATGACTTGCTTCTGTTTTTTCTTCCAAAAGATAGATACACACATAGTAATATAGAGATCTACAGACATGAATACACCCACACAGCATACTCCACCGTTGCCACATCTGCTTCACCCGGCTAGACCCACTGCCGCTGCACCGGAGCCCTCTCACCCCACGCTCCACCTCCATTCGGTCAAAGCTAGCCACGCCTTTGGACCCCAAAATTAGAACCCACAAGAAAAAAAAAAAAAAAACAGAGACTGTGGAACTTTGCCCAGCTGATTTCTAGCCAATGAACCCAGTTACCCGCCGGAATTTCATGAAAACAGCCAAGACCCAAGCCTTTTTCTGCGGTCAAACATAGCCACCGCGACGCCTCTGTCCCCCGCGCCTCAACCACCGCAACTCCCTCTCGGTCCCTGAACCCTTACCGAAGCCTTCACGAACCCCACCATCGCGCCCTTACCTTGGTCGCGGAACCAACAACCTGAACCCTCCAGAAAACCCAAACCTAACCACCCTCGCCCTCCTCGGTCCTTTGCTATGTTCTTGTTTCAGATTGGGGTAACACCATTAGGATTTAGGATTTTAATTGAATCATATTCACACCCCAAGACCCTGAGTTGGTTTTGAGTCATTTCAGTCTTTGTACTTTTATTGACATTTAAGTTAGTTCAAAACTGTCTCATAAGGTCTTCTTGAACCCAAAACAATTATGTCATCCAATTTCAGTCCCCAGATTCTGAGTGTATTTATAATTGATCCCAAGAGTTTTGGTCCTGTCAGTATTAATCCCCAACCTTTTGAAAAGCACTATTTCAATCCTAAACTATTTTAGAAATTCATTTTAGTCCTTATTATTTACATTTCTTTTCTATAAAAGATTATTTCTTCAACACTAAAATAATTTATTTTCTTTTGGCTAGACGAGGCATGAAGATTCATAAGCAAGTAAGGTTTTTTGCAAAGGTTGCCCAACTTACAAGTTTAATGTAGTCTCATTTTTCTAGAAAATGTTATTTTCAAAGTATGTGCAAAATTAATTGATTTGTGCTGTGAGTATGCATGTGAATATGTGATTTATGTGTTTATTATATGCATGAGTTTATTTGCTTTATGCGTAAGACGAGACGAGATGAGAATATTTATGACATACCTAAGACGGCATTCAGGACCCAATATGAGCACTATGAGTTCACAGTGATGCCATTTGGTCTTACGAACACCCCGCATTATTTATGGACTTGTTGAATCGAGTCTTCCACCAGTACCTGGATAAATTTATCGTTATCTTTATCGATGACATACTGGTTTACTCGAGAGATCCGAAACAGCATGAGGAGCACTTGAGGATTGTGCTGGGCACTTTGAGAGCAGAAGAGTTGTATGCCAAATTTAAGAAATGCAAATTTTGACTTGAGAGGATAGGTTTTTTAGGTCATGTCGTGACATCTAAAGGTATTGAAGTTGATCCTTCTAAGGTTGAGGCAGTGACGCATTGGCCAACACCTGCTCATGCCGGAGATGTGAGAAGTTTTATAGGGTTAGCTGGCTACTATCAGCGATTCATCAAGGGTTTCTCCAAGATAGCGGGCCCTATGACTCAACTGACCCTGAAGGATGTTAAATTTCAGTGGACAGACAAGTGTGAATAGAGTTTTCAGGAATTAAAGAAGATGTTAGTGTCAGCTCTGGTACTGACTATTCCCGATGGTGCTGAAGGATTTGTTATCTATACTGACACATCTAAACATCGTTTGGGATGTGTCTTGATGCAGCACGGAAATGTGGTAGCCTACGCTTTGAGACAGTTGAAAACACATGACCAGAACTATCCAACTCACGACTTGAAGCTTCCAGCAGTGGTGCATGCTCTAAAAATATGGCGCCACTACTTGGATGGAAGCAAATGTGAGATTTACACTGATCACAAAAGCTTGAAATACTTTTTACTCCGAAGGAGCTGAACATGAGACAAAGACGATGGCTGCAGTTGGTAAAGGAATATGACTGCACTATCCTTTACCATCTGGGTAAAGCCAATGCAGTGGCAGATACATTGAGTAGGAAGAATGCTGAGCAACTATGCGTTAGGTACTATTCAGGATCAGTTGATTCGGGATTTCCAGAATTTAAGAATTGAAGTGCGAAGCCCATCAACTCAGAAGTCTAGTAGGCTAGAAAACTTAGTCGTCAAACCAGACTTAAGAGATCGGATTGTAGTGGCCCAGAAGAATGACAAATATCTAGAAAAGATCAGGTTTAGAGTACGGACCTCACGGCAACTAGGATTTGAGATTGCCTCAAACTCAGCACTGATTTTCATGGGTCGACTATGTGTTCCAAACAATGAGCAGATCAGGAATTAAATCCTCACAGAAGCTCATTCGGCCCTTTACACAGCACATCCTGGTGGGACAAAGATGTATATCGCGATTTCCGTGATTCCTTTTCGTGGAGGAACAAGAAGGGGAGTATCGCGAAATTTGTCTCACGTTGCATAGTTTGTCAGCAAATCAAAGCTGAACACCAGAGACCTTCTGGTCTGTTGAATCCATTGGATATACCTGAGTGGAAGTGGGAAAAGATCACGATGGACTTTGTAGTGAGACTTCAAAGATCAGTCAAGAGTCATGATGCTATATGGCTTATTGTTGACTGGCTTACTAAATCGGCTCATTTCTTTCCAGTTTGAATGACTCTCAGTGTTGATCAGTTAGCACAACTGTATGTCAAGGAGATTATCCGACTATATGGAATACTAGTTTCCATTGTATCCGACTGAGATCCGAGGTTTACCTCAAGGTTCTGGAAGAGCCTCCAGATTGCTATGGGTACTCGATTGGACTTTAGCACTGCGTATCATCCCCAAATAGATGGACAGTCTGAGCGTACTGTTCAAACCTTGGAGGACATGCTGAGAGCTTGCGTGTTGGATTTGGGTGGCAAATGGGATAACTCTATGTCCTTAATAGAGTTTGCCTATAATAGCAGTTATTATACCTCTATTGGCATGGCCCCTTATGAAGCATTATATGGCAGAAGAGTCGTTCACCAATCTATTAGGATGAGGTCGGCGAAAAGAAATTGTGGGGCCAGATCTGGTGAGAAAGACTGTTGCGCAGATTGAGGAAATACGGTCCAGGATTAAAATAGCTCAGAATAGGCATAAGATTTATGCTGATCTGAAAAGAAAGAATGTAGATCTCCAGATAGGAGATAAGGAATTCCTTAAGGCGGTGGTGTCTTGCGGTTTGGCAAGAAGGAGAAGTTGAGACCGCGATTTCTTGGGCCATTTGAGATGTTAGAAAAGGTTGGCAATGTGGCATATAGACTGGCATTGCCACCTAAATTTTCAGCAGTACAGATGTTTTCCATATCTCTCTGCTAAAAAAATACATATATGACCGGAATCATATAGTGAATTATCAGAATATTGGGGTTCAAAAAGATTTGTCCTATGAGGAGACCCCAACATGCATATTAGAGAGGAAAGTTTATATCTTGAGAAACCAAAAGTTGCCATTAGTCAAAGCCCAGTAGGGTAGACATGGAAGCGATGAGGTCACTTGAGAAAAATAGGAAGAAATTCAAGACAAATACCAAGACCTAATAGATTCAGATAAGCCAAATATTGTGGATGAAATTTATTTTAAGGGGGTAAGGTTGTAGCGATCCAAAATTTTTATAAATAAATTTTATTAAATAATTACGCGTCGCTATAATCTCATCAATTTTAAAGTTCGTTTTAGCCCACGCTCGTCTAATCATAAAAATAAAATAAAATAATTTTAATTTCAACTATTACATTAAGTCTAAAATAATTTTATCAATTTAATTAATGATCTATTTTAATTAATACATTATATATATATATATATTTCATAAAGCTTTAGAGCTCTTTTAAAACAAAATAAATCCTATCACTCTCAAACATCAGCTAGACCGGTTTTCTTCCAAATTCACAGTTCATCCGAGCTAAGAATTCAATCTTCTACCAATTCATACTTCAACCCAAAGTAAACCTCTACTACGTGACCAAGTTGAACCAAGAGAATTCTCACCTCAAACCTATAAACACGATCTTACCTCTCATACGTATTACACTTATAAATTATTCAGCAAATTTACAGTTTTTTTCTGACTCAAGTTCTATCATTTTTTTCTATCCCACGCCATGACTTGCTTTTGTTTTTTCTTCCAACAGATAGATACACATATATTAATATAGAGATACACAGAGATCGCATACACCCACACAACATACTCCACCGTCGCCACATCTCCTTCACCCGGCCGGACCCACTGCCGTCGCACTGGAGCCCCCTCACCCCACACTCCACCTCCATTCGACCAAAGCTAGCCACGCCTTTAGACCCCAAAATTAGAACCCACAGAAAAAAAGAGAGACTGTGAAACCATGCCCAGCCGATTTCCGGCCAATGAACCCAGTTACCTGCTGGAATTTCATGAAAATAGTTAAGACCCGAGCCCTTTTCTGCGGTCAAACACAGCCACCGCGACGCCTCCGTCCCCTGCACCTTAACCACCGCAACTCCCTCTCAGTCTCTGAGCCCTGACCGAAGCCTTCACGAACTCGACCACCGCTTCCTTGCCTCAATCGCGCGAACCAGCCATCCGCAAAGCCTAGACCCAACCACCCTCGCCCTCATCAGTCCTCTACTCCGTTCTTGTTTCAGATTGGGGCAAGACCATTAGGATTTCAGATTTTAATTGAATCATATTCACACCCCAAGTCCCTGAGTTCGGTTTTGAGTCATTTCAATCCTTGTACTTTTGTTGACATTTAAGTTAGTTCAAAACTGTCTCATATGGTCTTCTTGAACCCAAAACAATTATGTCATCTAATTTTAGTCCTCAGATTCTGAGTATATTTTTAATTGGTCCCAAGTGTTTTGGTCCTGTCAGTATTAGTCCCCAACCTTTTGAAAAACTCTATTTCAATCCTAAACTATTTTAGAAATTCATTTTAGTCCTTATTATTTACATTTCTTTTCTATAATAGATTATTTCTTCAACACTAAAATAATTTATTTTCTTTTGACTAAACAAGGCGTGAAGATTCATAAGCAAGTAGGATTTTTTGCAAAGGTTGCCTTCTTTATTTTTCTCACTTGTAATGTATTTCATTAACTCTCTACTAGACCCCTTTTTGTAATGAGCTACACATTTTGTTGTTGGGATTTTTGGTGTAGCTTAACCAAGCTTAATTAATATCAAGGCATGTTTTTCTTGTTTTGTTGCTTGTTCTTATGTGTGGTTGTTATGACAGTTAATGCCCTTTATTTACTTGGCCAACAAATGATGTATTGAGTGATTTGTATAGCTTTTGAAAGAGAAATATACATATTAGGCTAAGTAACAATCACCTTAGGTTCTTGTAGGAGATAGAAATATACTTCTAGCCCTAGGTAACTCATTGAGGCATTTTCACAAACACTTAATGCAATTAGTTCGATTTCAATTGACATAGAGATATAGTAGGTTGATCCAATTAATTATGGCTAATTTGACATTCAAGAGAGGTAATTAGCTAGAATAGGAAAATCGGGTCTAACATTATGAATAAGTAATTTACTTGTTAGCTTGTTGGTTTGTTAATTAGGTAAGGTTAAGTGAAACCAAGAATCCCAACCATCACATCCTTATATTCACACAACTCCACTTGCATCCATTTTATTTAAGGTCCTTTCTTCTATGTGTTTACTTTCATATTCTCAAGTCAAAATTCCATTTTAATTGTGTGTGTTTATTTTGTAAACTCAACTAATTTAACTAGAGTAATATCGAGTAACAACTCTTCGTGGGATCGACAACCAGACTCTTTGTTCATTGTATTACTTGATACGACCCGTGCACTTGCGGTATTATACACATCTTTGAGTTCGTAACAGCTCACAAGTTTAAGGTAGTCTTATTTTTCTAGAAAAAGTTATTTTCAAAGTATGAGCAAAATTAATTAATCTGTGATGTGAGTATGCATGTGAATATGTGATTTATGTGTTTATTATATACATGAGCTTATTTACTTTATGCTTAAGACGAGATGAGACCAGAATATTTATGATATGCATGCAATACTTGGTTACTACGCACTAGTATTTATATGCTTTATAGCATGAGATGAGAGTCAGAAACCTACATTTACCATACGATACTTGTTTTCGCGTAAAGAGTTTTTCTGAGATATTCATGTAGATGCATGTTTATATGTGTATTTGTGGTATAATTTAATTAATTTGCACCGAGATTACTGAGTATTTCTATGAAATAATCACCCTTTCAAATTACAACATTTTGCAGGTTCAGAATCAGAGGAGATGCGTTGAGCAGTGGTGGCATTAAATTAATTTGGAACTATTTGGAAACGATTTAAACATTATTTTCTTGTTCATGAATATTTTGAATTCCCTATTTCTTGACATTGATAAGTTTTCCGTAATATTATTTCCTAAGATTATAAAATTTATTTTCTGCATACCTTACCTGCTTTTAATATATTTATTTTTTAAAAAAAGGAAAGAAAATATTGTTAACGTCCCAGGTGCTTAGAATTTGGGGCGTTACAAAAGCAATGAAAAAAGCAACAATGAAAGAAAAGAAAAGGGAAAAAGAACAACAATGAAGGGAAAATGAGTTGAAAAAGAGAAAAAAAAACAAAAAAGAAAAGAAAAAAGGAAAGAGCAACAGTGAAAGAAAGGGATAAAAAATAGAAAAGAAAATTTTGTGGAAAAAAATTGAGATAAAGGGTTATTTCTTTTTGAAATAAGGGCTTGAGTTTCTTTTGACAGTTGGGATATATTCGTATTATATAGGTGATGCTATGAGTTTTGAAAGAATGAAGGGAATAGTGGTTTCACTTGGGATAGGTTCTTGAATGTTATAAATTTGTGTTTCACTAGTTCCAATAGTTCATTAGCCTCACTTCTCAAAATTTTCCCATCTTAACCCTTAGCCCGGTTACAGCCCTTAAAAGACCTTATGGTTTGTGTCATGCGTGTGCACCTGAGTGATGGAGAAAGTTATAAATTTTTGCAACCCTATGGTAGAACTCTCCTGTGAATAGAATTTTGAGCATAAACACTTAACTTTTAAACACTTGAGCGAAGAGTTAACTTATCCATGAGGGTCGGCCTGTCCCGGTTATGCCATTTCAGGTACAAGCCTGTTTTATGATTCTAATGGTTGCTTGAGGGCACTTGTTCATGATATTTTATGAGTTTCGAATGGTTAACCAACACTTGAAAAAAGAAGAAGAAAAAAGAAAAAATTATCTAAACTCTTGCATTGCTTGGGAGACTTTTTAGATAGACAGGCTTACTCTAAACTGATTAAAGATGGGGCATTATGAGGTGTTGTCTCATATGTGATGAACGTTCAAGTATTTTGTCATTGTACTTGTGCTTTTATTTTGTTCGTTGTTCGCGGACGAGCAACAGTCTAAGTGAGTTTGATAGGTATTAATTTTTTACGTTTAAATCGCTTATATGCATTGTTAATTATGTGATATTGTGTTTACAAGTTCATATTTACATTTAAGTTAGTGAATTATAGGTTAAATTCCAAGAGGAAGTCAATTTAGGCGAATTCGAATCAATGAGCACAAATTACAATGTCTGGGGCTCAAAACAAATAAAATTGAAAGATGAAGGATGAAGTTGCAGCAGCTAAATTGCATGCGGCCGCATGGATCGGCCATGCGGCCACATGCGTGACCGGGATATAGGCTGGGGAATCATGTAGCCCGCATGTGACTGTTGTGCGGCCACCGTGCGGCCTCATGAGGGCATTGTGCAGCCGCATGCATGGCCACATGTGTAACCAATTTACACAGCCAGAAGACCCATGTGGGCGCATGGATATATCATGTGCCCGCATAAGTGGATTTTCACGAAATTTCGAGATTTTCCTATTTTAACTAGAATTCTTTCTATCGGAAACTTGGTCCACGAATTTTACTTCTTTTCTTAGGCTTTCTTAGAAATTATATAAAGAGGCCAAGCCATAGAAAATGAGGAGACAATACATAAAACACTATAGAAAAAAGGGAGAAAAACACAAAACTTTTGGAGGCTTAGGGATCAAGTTCGAGATTCAAGAAAAAGAAGCTTGGTGTAAGAGTTCTTCGTCTTATTCAAGAGCTAATTACCAGGTTCATGCGCTCTATTTATTTTTGTTTTTCATTTATGATGTCTAATTGATTTTAAGTCAGGACAAACGAAGTAACCTAGTTAGTACCATAGTTATGTTTTTCATACTGAATTTATGCAACTAATTCTTCTGTTAAATTCTTATTGGTATATTGTTTTGTCTTTATCTTTGTGGCCAATGGATGAATGCGTTTATGGACTTTTGTTGAACTCGAGAGAGGAATATTTAAGTTAGCTTATGTAATAAGAATCATTAATTTAGAGATCGACAAAAAGAATTGCTTGTGGTTAGTGCGATCATCGTGGGGTGAACTTCGGGGAGGCCTGCATGAATTTCTTGTTGATTAATACATTTAAGAGGTTGTTAACGCCCTCACATAGAGATATGTGAGGGGACCTAATTAAATAGGATCGACTAGCTTCGAGAGGAGTAGTTAGTTAATTTCGTGAAATTCGATCGGTAACATAGATTAGTTGTCGCTAGACTAGGTGGTCCAATTATGGTGAAGTCGTGAGTCCTAACACATATCCATCATATATTTCCCTCTAAATTTTTGTATATGTTTTATTTTCTTAATTCTATTGACTTATTTATTTATTCTCTTTTCTAAAACTCAAGATTTGATCATTCAAATAAAGTTAGAACTGATAATTTCGGTACTCAATCTGATCCTCGTGGAAACGATAACTTGGACTAATTGTCCACTGTATTACTTGTTTGACCCGTAGATCGGAAGAGCGTCACAAACATATTTTATACGAACATGCACAAAGAGAATCATTTATATGCGTAAGTCGGGCCATCACTAGTTTAGCCTCTACCCTTAAGCTTGGAGGATTCAATGATTCAAAATGACCATGATCACATAGCATGGTCATAATACCATAAAGATTATCATATAGTAAAGAAAAATGTGTAGATTGAACCACTAGCGATACCCAAAAGCAAGAAACAATTATTTATCCAAAGTAATTATGTATAATCAAATATCGAATGCCAAAGTGATTTAAGGAAAGCATGAGTTTCAAACAGGGAGAGCAAAGACACACGTTACTCACCTCTTGATTATCCAAAGATTCCTTAATTTGTCCTAACTCGAAAAGTGCCTTTAAAGTCTTCATGTTCCTCAATCAAAGTTGTTCTCTAAGTTAGAATCTTCCTATATATAAAAAGAAGTCTTTTCCAAGTGTAAAACAAAGTGTTTAGTGGGTTTTTAGGATTGTTTTCCTTCCCTTAATATTTATGGACGCATTTTCTCTTTCATATATATAAATATAAATGAAGGGGTTGAAATTCACCAAGAAGCAAGACAATAGGTCTTGATAGATATGAATGCATGTGAAGAGGGAGAGAGAGAATAGGATAGGTTGAGGAAATCTTTCTCATTCCTTCCCTCTATTTATAGTCGTTGGATTCAGTTGTTTTTAATAAATATTTGAGTTCCACCAATCATACTAAGACACGTGGCGCGATTTGGCACCATACACTCATTTATTGCTCAAGAAATCCTTATACTTTATGTTGTCTTATAATTAAGTCACTGTACTTTGATTCATGTCACTTAAGAACCACATTCTTACTTTGAGTGCCATTTGAGTGACAAACTTGTAATCTTCCAATGCAATTCAAGTAATATTACAATGCAATTCAAGTAATTATTCAATTATTGTTGAAATAACGATTACATTGCTTAATTTATTTTTGGAATTTTGCAGGACGTTACATCTTCTCTAGTCTAGATTAATGAATGTATCATGAAAATCTCAATAATACATCTTCTCTAGTCTAGATTAATGAATGTATCATGAAAATCTCAACAATATAATGGTTTGTCATCTACTGTCAATCTTTTCTCTACAATATATTATAATCAGTTTTCTAATCTCTGTAACATTTTCTTCTCAACCAATTAAAAAAATAAAATATAAAATATTTTTACATCATGGCCGCAAATTCAAGTATTGCTATTTGAAAGGCAAATCTTATGTAGATATGTATATAAAATAATCGAATTCAACAATCACTTCGATTCTTATGAAAAAACCTTCAGTACTCCAAGAGTACCAAACTCAGTACTCCAGACCAATTAAGAACTCACACGTGGGTTTTGGAGTTCCAATTTGTTATTTCATTTGGGCCCCCAACACCCACATATAGGTTTTTAATTAGCCAAGAGCACTGAGTGCTCAGTGCTCATGGAGCACTGAAGTTTTTTCCAATTCTTATATGTTTCCATGTATACTATAAGTTTATTCTAAAATAGGTTTCCAAGTTATTTTAAAATAGGTTTTGGTTTCCATATTATGACAGACTCTGGGAAGGAAATTTTGAAAATCAAACAAACATAAATAAATAGAGATAATGCCACACATTAGTTTATAATGCCAGACAAGTGTAAAGGAGGGAAATATTTTCTAATTGCGCCAGAAAAATTGTAATTGTGTCAGACAACTGTCATTTAATATATATATACACACACACACACACATATTCTTTATGCAATGTTTATATATAATATTCAGTTTCTTATTTATTTTTATTTTTTCAACTTCTGTTCTTCTGAAAAAATAAAGTAGTTATATATTAAAGTAGTTATTTTCAGCTCCCAATAATAGTTAATCATTTTCACACTATTTTTATGTCATTTATTACAAAGATAAAAGAGGAAGAACATACAAAAATTTTATAATTCCATCTACATTTAATATATTTTCTTAATTTGCGTGAAAATTTGTGGTTATCTATTTTAGCGCATCTACATTGTGTTGCTAAATTTAGATATCCACATAAGTAAAAAGTACATTTTAAATTGTTATTAAGATCGGAAGATGCAAATTAAATTTAACAATTATTATAGTGTCACATTGGTAGTGTTTAAAAACTCTAAAATCTGTGAACCCTGTTATTGTCAAAAGTTATTAGTCAAACTTGATTAAATAAATAAAAAAAGGAATTTTTCAAAGACATTAAATTCTAGCAAAGTATTAAAATTATTATTAAAGTTAACAACAGAGTTAACAGCTCACTCAAAAAAAGTTCTTTTACTACACGACGCTCTTCCGATCTCAACTTTTTTAACCCCACTAATGTAGGTACTTGTTTTTTAACCATGAACTAGCAACTTAATTTAACACTACCAATGTGGATGCTCTTAGTGGGAGGGAAGGAGTAAACTTTGATTTGAAATTTTCTGGGTCGTTACAATGAAAGAAAATTAACCGCAAATCACACATGCCCCTCCCCTATCTCACCTTGTATTAAATTTAAAAAAAAAAAAAAAAAAACCAAGTGAGTGGGGCGTAGGTATCAAAAAACAAACATGTCCACTGGAGCTTAAGGGCTTGTTTTAAGGTTAGAGGCAACGTTTGCGGAATTTAAAAGGTCATGAAATATAATTACTATATTATCTTTGCAGCTTCTCTATAGTTTTGTATTCTCTATTTTAATATAGTCGTATAACTCTCCTAACATTAATTTATTATTTACTAATCTAAAGGCAAATAAGATAGCATAACGAAAAAGCCTAACACTTTTATACCACCTTAATGATAACATTTTTCTTAGTTGTTCGCTTTAATCCTACTCGGTACTTTCCTTAACTAAGAGCAATTGTTTACCAATTTAGCTTTCTCTCTCTCCTTTTTTTTCCACCACCTAAGACATATCAATTTGAACATGAATTTCTTCTATTAAGTTACCACTGGCACTCTCTAATAGAATACCTAAGCTAATCGATACCTTTTTACAATAAAAAGAGAATACCAATAGGTTCACTCTAACCCTAACAAATCCTCAAAAACTGGGTTAAAAAAGATTAACTTAGATACATTATGGATTCTGAAAATCAAGTTATGCTTTTATGATATGCATAGAATGAAATGATAATAGTACAAAAATATTAACAAAACATATGTAACAGTAAGATATAAAGCTAATATAAAAAGGAACTTCAAATATTTTTTGAGAGAGATTAAGATACGATAAACAAATTAAAAGTTAAGGATTTCCTTTTCGGGGAAGTCCCTAAAAGACTTTGTTGATGCCAAAATCAGACTTGACTCAACAAACGAAATTTGTTTACACGGGAAACTTGTGTTTTTGAATTAATTCGGGTAGTAAATACCTAGTAAAAGGAATGTTTCTTGTAATGAATGGAAGAGCTAGAATGTGGAAGACAAGAGGATTTAATAGGAATGTTCTACCCCTTTTCTGTTTCGATAGCTTCCATTTATAGTACATTTTGCATGAGACACTGATTTCACGTATTTTATGCTGGGCCCACAGATGGGACAAGTGGGTTGAATCACTAGGGTTATCCTTACTTTTTGACTAATCGCTGCGTAAACCATACATAGGGTAGATAACCACCGCTAGGGTCCAATCAACCGCAAATATGGGGGATCTGCACGTGGGTCTGAGTAATGGTCTAAGTAATTATGTATATTTGCAGAATTTAAAAGGTCTTTCTCCTTCAGAACAAGCTCCACGTCCTCCTTGGCCTTGGACGCCACCGCAGCGTCATCAGGAAGCTTCTTTTTCTCGTTAATAAAATGATGTACGCGAGCCATGACGTATTCATTCAAAACTACGGACCTAGCCCACATAGTTGCATTCTCCTGCAGAATCTCGGCCATTGAAGAGATGGTGGCAAACTTGTCCCATTTATAAGAGAAAGACATTTTCCAATAAGCTAATTAGTGTTTAAATTAAGAGAAGGGGATCTGACAAATTTATCTGATCAAAATCTATATCTATATGTATCTCATAAAAGCAGAATAGTTTCCTTTTTACTATTTACCGCCTATTTTCACTTGCTAAATCAAGTTAA
Organism: Nyctanthes arbor-tristis; assembly: GCA_963692815.1. NCBI lineage: Eukaryota > Viridiplantae > Streptophyta > Magnoliopsida > Lamiales > Oleaceae > Nyctanthes > Nyctanthes arbor-tristis. The sequence continues at coordinate 22,371 of CAVNYN010285132.1, read as the reverse complement.
GCCATCCTGGCCATTCACTTTATCTTGCAATCTTGGCCATTCATTTTATTATAGGTTTTAATTTTTATTTTAATTTATATTATTTATAGATTTATTTGATTTAACTTATTATTATCACTATATTTTCCAAATTTTAAAAACAATCACAAAATCAGATTTCATTTTATCTAAAAATATATCGCTTTCTTTATTTAGATTTTCATTCCTTCCTCTAATAGAATTCATTATATTTAAGATTTCTCAAATCTCTTTCATTTTACATTCAAACTTTCCCTTCCTTATCTCAAGCAGTTATATTTTCGATCGATTTTCATAATTTTTTGTTTCAATTTATCTCACATCATCCAATTGCTTCCGGATTCGTTCCAGTATTCACTAATATTTAGAAAATCAGACATGTCATCAAATCAAAAAAGCTAACGGTTTATGATCTCGTTGAACCGATATTAAATTTTTACCCAAGACACTGTAGGTAAATAATATTTGATTTTATAATTTTTTAATATTTATCATTTAAAAAAGTTGAAATTTTATTCATTTTTTAAGAGTCATTGTGATGTGAACCCCCTTGACATTGGATCAAGAAAATCCACAAAGATGACAATCTCTCAAGAAAGCTAAAAATTGGAGATCTTTAACTCAACTAATCCAATTCAAGTAAAACTAGAAAAATGGTTCTTAAATCCCCCAAGAGTAATGGACAGAAAGCACTCAAGATATAAAATTAAAATTTCAAGAGAAATCAATCCTTACAAGTTCAATAAGTTCAATGAAGAACAATGTTTTTGGAAGAGAACTCTCAATCCTTCAAGATGTTTTTACAATAGCAAGCTAACCCTAGATAGAAATAAATGAGTCATATTTATAGTGGAGTGTTTTGGAACCAAGAAAATTACAAGAAAAATGAAAAAAAAAAGACAAAAATAGGCTCCAAAAATCAGGTAAAATTTTGCCTAGTGCAGTGCAGGTGCACTGGTCCTTCAGAACGGGTGCATTGGACGTTTTGTCCAAAATCGGCTAAAATTGGAACCTTGAGGGCGGGCGCACTGATCCTTGAGGGCGAGCGCAATGAACTTCCCAAAAATTACATTTTAACCCTTGAACTTCCTGAATTGCTCCTTTTAATCCTCAAGCTCAACTTCTTCAACACGATAGGTCCTAGCTTCAATCAAAATGATTTCCTTTGACTTCATTGCATCCAAATCAAACCCAGCCTTAATGCTTCTCCTAGTTGAGCTTGATTTATGAAATTTTGAACTAATGGAAAATGGCTTTCTCCATTGGCAGACTTCATATAAAAATTTATAAGAGAAGAGGAAATATAAAAATTTAATCCAATAAGCTGCCTGTCTGAATCTAATGCTTCCTGAGAATTATTAAATCCTTTAAAAAATAGGTTTTTAACATCCTTAATGTTGTCTAAAACTTCTAACCATGTATGAAAAACACCTAAAGTTCTTCCTTTGATAACAATATAAAATTTAAATCTAACCATGTATGAAAAACACCTAAAGTTCTGATTAAAATGTTTTGATAATGAGTGCTCTTCCGATCAAGAAAATATTTCTAATCTTTTGGGTTTTTATTATAAGAACATTTGTCTTCCTTACTTAACAATATACTATGATCTAGGACTTTAAAAAAGATTTTACTATTTTGAAAACAAACAAGTTCTTGTTTACCAAGCGTATGCGATCTTGATAATTTGTTTTGTTCTGGCTAGATGAAGTCTGTAAAGAAACTTGATATGCATAGTTATTCCCCGCGGGAACACTAAGTCGGAGATGCAGTCTAGATATTTGAAAAGAAAAAAAGACATATTGTTTCAAATTCTAAAGAGTTTCTATCTATTATTAATCTACTTAATATATCTGTTGTTTTATTTTCACTTTTTTTATATGCTCAAAATCTATACTGACTCCAATATTAACTATTCTATCTAGAAAATTTAGCCATCTTCTTCACTACTCCTCTTAGTATCTATTTTCATTTTTATTATAAAATGATACAATTGTGACACAATCTGTTCTAATAGTAATTTCCTTAGTGATAATAAAAAGTTCAAAACTATCTAGTACATAGTTTACTGCTAATAATTTTATACCTATACTACTCATGTTTCCTTTTTCTTTATAATTACCACTATTCTATCTACAAATTCTTTCTGTGGTTTTATCAGAATATTTGTTGGGTTTGAAAATTAAACTGCTCCCCAGCCTAATATGCTTCCGTCAGTTTCTATTATTAAATAATATGTTTCTAATGGTTTTCTTTTATTGTTTGAACTAATTTTATATCTTCTTGGTTAGAAAATCTTTGTGTTGTAGGAGAAGTCTTAGCATATAAAGGTCCTGCTATTTTTCCTAAATCTTTTATATAAAGTCTTGCATAATTTACTAATCCTAACAATTTTTGTATCTGTTTTAAATCTTTTAATTTGTCTGGAAATTCTAAAGCATTTTGGGTTATATGAGGTTGAAGTCTGATTTTTCCTTCTCCTGTATTTACTCCTAAAAAATCTATATATTCTTTGAATAAAACCATTTTCTTTTTGCTAATTATTTCACCTTTTCTAATGAATTCTACACGACGCTCTTCCGATCTCTATGTTCTCGTCTGTTTTTACTAAAAACTAAAATATCATCTATATATAGACTATTACATATTTACTTTGTAATATTAAATATATCTTCTGTTTTTTCTTTGAAAAATATTAGGTGGATTATTTAAACCAAAAGGCATAACTAACCATTTATAGTGTCTTTCTGGACAAATAAAAGCTGTCTATTCAATACTATCAGGATGCATTTTTATTTGCTAAAATTTTGATTTTAAATCAAATTTACTGAAAATATTACAGTCTTGTATTCTACTTATTAGGACCATTTTATCTGGTATATTATAAGCTCATCTATTGTATTATCACTAAGCCTTTTATAATTAATTACTACTAGATTTTCACCCGTGCGTTGCACGGAAAGGATAGATATTAAATTATTAATTATTTTTTTAAAAAATAAATAATATGAAATTTTATAAGTTTTTTCTTTCATTTTTTTTATGTTGACATTTTGTAAGGTTACGTTATCCCAATAGGGAGTAACTAATTTTTTAAGGTTACGCAAATAAAAATAATTTTATTTTTTGGCACAAATTTAGATAAATAGAATTGTACAAAATAGTTGTTAGTGGGCCGATGACATGTATACTGAAAATATTTGTTTATTTGAAACTAATAAAGTCAGATAGCATAAATAAGATATAAATTAATGATACCTAAAAGCAATCATATATTTTTTTTAAGGAAAAGTTGCCATAATTATTTATATTTATAGCGGGAAAAATTAAGTTACAATTATAATTTTCAATTATACATATATTTAACTAATTAAATATTCAATTTAATTAAGACAAATCAAAAAAATAAAAGTGCTAAAAAGAAACTTATTATTTGATGAACATGTGTTATCATGTAAGTTCCTCATTCATATTAATTTCTATTGTTTTATTATTATTCGACGAACACGGATTATCTATTAAGTTTCATATTCATATTAATTAATTTTCATTGTTTTATCAATTATAAACTACAAATATTTTAGTCATATGGACACTTATCCATTATTACATAATCAAATTTATCTATATTTTAAACAATTAAATGATGATAAATATCTATTAGTCATTAAATTGAGTAGTGTATCTTATTTCAAAAAATTGGACGGCTAAGGCAAAAGAGAATAAAAAATTTGAAAAAAAATTGAAAATTCAGAATACCACATGAGTTACCGCAATAGGAAACAAAATGTAAAAAAAAAAAAAGAAAAACTTACTAACATATTTTTTGACGGGAAAATTGTACCGCAGACTAATTTCCTTATATATATATACACTCTACTTTTTCCTCTAATTATTTCTGAGTGATTTCTTACTATGAAAGCTGCTAATCTATGAACACTATTTAATTTTCTTATTACTCCTAATTCTAATAATTCTATAATATGCATTTCAAAGCCTTCTACATCTTGGTTTGTTGCTTCTATATTTTTTGTCTTAATTATATATTCTAGATTTTTTATTTTTAATTCACAAATTATTTTATCTTTCTCCCATTGTTTTAATACATTTTGTCCTAAAATTTCTAAATTTTCTAACTTTGATAATAAATGTTTTATCTCTTGTTCTATAACCAAAGTGTAATAATTTTTTTCGTTATCTAGAAATTCATTGGTTTCAAAGTCTAATTCTTCTACATCTATGTTGTTTTCTTCTAAAGAATTTTCTTTAATTAATTGATATTCTCTTTCTTTTTTACAGGGGCAACTTTTTTCTAGAGGGCTTCCGCCATCCTTCTCAGCGCACTTTGATGGAAAATTAGTAGTGTTTGTAAGGCTAAATAATGTATGTTTTTGTAAATGTTTAAAATCTTTTGTAATTGTAATACTACCATTATCTTTTAATAAGAAACTTAGTCCTATTTGAAAATCTGTGTCTCTTAAATTTAGTTTTCTTATCCAAGTTGAATCTTTTGGTAATGTATATTCTACGCTTTACCCACAATTTGTTTCAAAGATAATTTTACTATGTGGTCTGAGTAATTCTGTATATTTGTACAAGTCTCCATCAATTTGTTGTGCTTCTATTGGTTCTTTTGCTTGTAATATATATTTTGACGGTATTAATTTTTTATTAATAATACAATTGCTACGTCTTGAGTCTATTAATCCTTAACATCCTGTTGTATATGTTTCTGTTCTTATTTGACGTTTTACTTTCAGAACAAATGGTTGGAGACTTGTACAAATATACAGAATTACTCTGACCAAATAGTAAAATTAGCTTTGAAACAAATTGTGGACAAAGCATAGAATATACATTACCAAAAGATTCAACTTGGGTAAAAAAACTAAATTTAAGATACATAGACTTTATAATAGGACTAAGTTTCTTATTAAAAGATAATGATAGTATTACTATTACAAAAGATTTTATAGATTTACAAAAACATACATTATTTAGCCCTACAAACAGTACTAATTTTCCATCAAAGTGCGCTGAGAAGCGTGGTGGAAGCCCTTTAAAAAAAATTTCCCCTGTAAAAAAGAAAGAGCATGTCAATTAATTAAAGAAAATTCTTTAGAAGAAAACAGCATAGATATAGAAGTATTAGACTTTGAAACCAATGCATTTCTAGATATCGAAAAAATTTATTACACTTCGGTTACAAAACAAGAGATATAACATTTAATATCAAAGTTAGAAAATTTAGAAATTTTAGAAATTTTTGGAGAAAATGTATTAAAATATTGGGAGAAAGTTAAAATAATTTGTGAATTAAAAATAAAAAATCCAGAATATATAATGGCTGGTTATATTTGCATCACATTGTTCTACTAACTAAACAACATTTTAATTATACTCATCATCCTTTATATTTTTAATTATTTACACTTACGTCATTGACTTATTTTTTGTCATATTTTTATTTTAACATCTTATTATCATGAAATCATATTTTGAATGATGTAATATCTAATGATACACAATTACATATTTTCATATGATTTTATGGTACAAAAATCAAAATTTTCCAAATATATTCGATCATTAAGAACATGAGATAATAATTAAATAAAAAATTTAAGAAAAAATGAAACAAAAACTTTTAGGAGCTTAAATACAATAAAAAACAAAGATATAGGTGTTTACATTAATGAATATCTGGTGCGTTTAGTAAGATGAGTGGTGTAGATATAATTAGTCATATATAATTAAGACAAAAAATATAGAAACAACAAACTAGGATTTAGAAGACTTTAAAATGCATATTACAAAATTATTAAAATTAAGAGTAATAAGAAAATCAGATAGTTCTCATAGATTAGCAAGAAATCACTTAGAAATAATTAGAGAAAAAGGTAGAATGGTAATTAATTATAAAAGACTTAATGATAATACAATAGATGATGCTTATAATATACTAAGATAAAACGGTCCTAATAAATAGAATACAAGACTGTAAGATTTTCAGTAAATTTGATTTAAAATCAAGATTTTGGAAAAATAAGAATGCATCTAGACAGTACTGAAGGGACAACTTTTACTTGTCTAAAAGGACACTATGAATGGTTAGTTATATCTTTTGATTTAAAAAATGCACCTAGTATTTTTAAAAGAAAAATAGAAGATATATTTAATAAACACAATAAATTTGTAGTAGTCTATATAAATGATATTTTAGTTTTTAGTAAAAACAGATGAGAACATAGAGGGCATTTACAGATAGTATTTTCAGAATTCATTAGACACGGTCTAATAATTAGTAAAAAGAAAATGGTTTTATTCGAAGAACATATATATTTTTTAGGAGTAAATATAGGAGAAGGAAAAATCAGACTTCAACCTCATATAGCCCAAAAAGCTTTAGAATTTCTAGACAAATTAGAAGATTTAAAACAGATACAGAAACTCTTAGCATTAGTAAATTATGCAAGACATTTTATAAAAGATTTAGGAAAAAATAGCAAGACCTTTATATGTTAAGACCTCTCCTACATGACAAAGATTTTTTAACCCAGAAGATATAAAATTAGTTCAAACAATAAAAGAAAAATAAAACATCTGCCAGAACAAGTTATGTCATTAGAAACAGATTATATAATAATTGGAACTTATGGAAGCATATTAGGCAGGGGAGCAGTTTTAATTTGCAAACTCAACAAATATACTGATAAAACCACAGAAAGAATCTGTAGATGCAATAGCGGTAATTATAAAGAAAAAGGAAACATGAGTAGTATAGATATAGAATTATTAGCAGCAAACTATGTTTTTTATTATCTCTAAAAAAGAAATTACTATTAGAATAGATTGTGTCGCAATAGTATCATTTTATAATAAAATGAAAATAGATACTAAGAGGAGTAGTAGAAGAAGATGGTTAAATTTTCTAGATATAATAGCTAATACTAAAGTCAGTATAGATTTTGAGCATATTAAAAAAGTGAAAATAAAACAACAGATATATTAAGTAGATTAATAATAGATAAAAACTCTTTAGAATTTGAAATAATATGTTTTTTTCTTTTTCAGATGTCTAAACCGCATCTCAGACCTAGTATTCACCTAGGGAATGACTATGCATCTCAAGTTTCTTTACAGACTTCATCTAGCCAGAACAGAACAAATTGTCAAGATCGCATACTCTTTGGTAAACAATAACTTATTTGTTTTCTAAATAGTAATATCTCTTTTAAAGTACTAGATCATATTACATCGTTAAGTAAGGAAGAGAAATGTCTTTTAGATTATCTTTGGATTTCTTATAATAAAAACCCAAAAATCATAAATATTTTCTTGCTTGTATGAATTCATTATCAGAACATTTTAATCAGAACAAAGTCAGATTTAAATTTTATGTTGTTATCAAAGGAAGAACTTTAGGTTTTTTTTTCATACATGATTAGAAGTTTCAGACAACATTAAGATGTTAAATACCCTCTTTTTAAAGGATTTAATAATTTTCAGGAAGCATCAGATTCAGCCAAGCAGCTTATTAGATTAAATCTTTATATTTCCCCTTCTCTCAGAAATTTGTCAAATCTATTATACAAGATGCATAAACAAGAATTCTTTTTTGTATCCACTGTGAAGCCATGCAGAGAAATTACAAAATCCTAAATGAGGCAAATCAAAAGCTTATGAATGATAAGATTATTCTTCAGAAATAGATATCTGATTTAGAAAAAGAAGTAATTGGGTTAAAACTAGTCTCCCAAAGACTTCATCTTCTAGCCAAAATAAGAAGAGTGAGATGGGTGGATATTCCCCAATGAATATCGAAAGAGGTACTTCTGAGCCTAATAAATCAAAAGCTAGTCCAGCTTTTCCAAAAGTTGTTAAAGACTCATCAAATCCTGAAATGACTTTGGGCTTGCCAAAAGCACAACAGATTCAGAGGACTGTTGATTCCTTTACCTCTTTAAGACAGACTCAACAAACTGTTAATTTTGTTACAGAACAAAATATACAAAACAAAAAAATATGGGATAATCTTGGACAGTCTAGTGGTAAATTTGATTGCCTAGTAAAATATAATTAATCTCAAGACATTCAGACTCAAGATAGAAGGAAAAGAATTATGTCAGATATCCAAGACAGCCAAGATTCAGAAGTAGACTTAGTTTCTCTTGGAAAGATTTTAGCAAAAATTGAAGAGATCGGAAGAGCACACGTCTGAATGCAAAAAACTCCAAAAAGCAGTATAGACGAAGGACATCAAGAAGAAGAAAAAAGAAGACAGTCAGAAAAGAAAAAATTGAAAGTAGAATTAGTAAAGTTATTGAAGAAACATTTAGTCGAATATTTCCAGAAAAAGACAATGAAGAAAAAGAAATCCAGCCTTATCCAGTACTAGAGAAAGTTTCTTCAGAAAATATCTCAGATGAAGACAATGAAGAACATTTTAGAAATGACAATAATTCAGATAGTGGAATATCATTCGACTCTGTAGCACTCAAACTTAGACACATAAAAAAAGAAGATAAGATGGCTATTAGGCTATGAAAGTCTAGATGAAGACTTTGATAAAAAGTAGAAGATTCCCACAACTTTTATAAAGAAGAACCATCTACGCGTAAAGAAGTTATATACAAAGAAATGACCCTATATTTCCAACCAAACACATGTGAAGAAGGAAAGATTCTTACAAGGGTAATGGAGACTTTTTGCTTCTAAGAATTTTCCTCTAAAAGGGAGGCTTCAAATGGGCAAAAGAGAGCATCCGAAGAAAAAACTCCTATCTTCAAAAGCACTCAAACCCTTCATGCCCTTTTAGTAGAAAAATTCTTAATCCAAAACTTGGATAGTTGTAGTAAAAGCACTATTGTAAATTTGCAAGGTATTATTCCAAGACTTTTAATTTTTATTTAAGTCTTTTAGGGACTTCCCGAAAGGGAAATCCTTAACTTGTAATTTCTTTATCGTGTCTTAATCTCTCTCAAAAAATATTTAAAGTTACTTTTTTTTTTGTATTAGCTTTGTATCGTACTGTTAAATATATTTTGTTAATATTTTTGTACTATTATCATTTCATCCTATACATATCATAAAAGCATAACTTGATTTTCAAAATCCATATTGTATCTAAGAGGCGTGTCCTCAATATGGAATTTTGTCGATTTTAAAAATCCATATTATGGTAAAATGACTACGAGTGATTGTGAAGGATGCATGCTTGGAGATAGTCGCTCCAGTGGTGTTGTCTCGAATGTCACTTGGTTACCAGAAGTCGCTTTGCTTGACTATGAAGAGTCACTTACTTTCTACTCACTCCCTTCAAAACACTTGGGTCTTTTGATGAAAGTGAGGGGACTCCTGATGGTAAAATGACGACGAGTGATTGTGAAGGATGCATGTTTGGAAATAGTCGCTCGTGGGGTGTTGTCTCGAATGTTACTTGGTTACTAGAAGTCGCTTCGCTTGATTATGAAGAGTCACTTACTTTCTACTCATTCCCATCAAAAAACGTAGGTTTTTTTTATGAGAGTAAGGGGCCCCCTGATGGTAAAATGACTACAAGTGATTGTGAAGGATGCATGCTTGGGGGTAGTCGCTCAACCAAGAAGTCATCTCGCTTCAAGGAGGGAACACGTCAAGGTTTCACTTGAGCCAGGCAGGAAGTACTAAAAGAAATGTCACTTTTTAGTGGTGCGCGAGATGTCTAGCAAGTGTATAAGAGTGGCGCGTAGCCCAAATGTAATTATTTAGTTTTCCCTCTCTTATTCTTTCCTTTATAAATAGGGAGGGAATTGCAACATTTACATGAGAATCCAATATACAAACTTTTCTCTATTCATTTTCTCTAGAGCAAATATGTCTTGCATACAAATTTGTTCAGATTACCACACAATTTCAGGTGTCCCCAATTTAGAATTTTAGTATTCTCAATTACCTATGAATCTGATGGATTTCATTAAACGGTAGATTTCAATGGAATTCTATGGATTCTAAGCTTAAAAATATACTTGCAAATTTTTTCCTTCACAAGTCTAGTTTTTAAAAAATCACATTATAATTAATCTATACAAAAGAAATTTATCCGTGTACGATATGTGAGATTATTATAAAAATATAAAGATATTAAATTTAAAATAATTACATAATTTTTAGTAAAATTCAAACTGACAAAAACTTCAATTTTTTTGAAAATCACATCATATTCTAATTTGTGCAAAGTAAGTGAATGTACAAGAATGTATAGAATAAAGATTGAGTATTACCACGGTAATAAAAAGTTACACTGTAATTTCATAAATTTTATATTCGTACATAAAGTAGAAAATGATTTTATCATCTTTATTTATTTTTAATTAAAAAATATTAATTTTTTCATTTGAAGGAAGAAAAGTTGACATTATTTGAATATTTTTACTTTTTTCTTATTTTTTAGTCATCGAATAAAAAGTCGTATAACTTTTTCTATACCAAGTTAGTATTCAACTCAAACAAAGATAAATAAATAAGAAAAAATAAAAATGTTACTCTAACGTTTAATTTTATCAACATTGCACTAGTAAATTCTTAAATGATTTTATAATTGATTACCTGACCATACAAGCTAAAAGCGAATTAGAAATAACAACCTAAAAAAATTAATATGAAATTCTATCGATCAAATTATGTGCTTGAGACACCCTTTGAAATCCAACAAATTCTATTAGAAATCTAGAAAAATCCATGTCATTGAATTCATGATAATCTGATTGATTCTGTGGAATTCCATTAAAGTCCATCAATTCCATAAGAATACAGACAACTTAAAAATTCCATCGAATTCCATGTTGTGGACTCACTTACTTTTTTTTAACCCAGTTTTTGAGGATTTGTTAGGGTCGGAGTGAAGCCATTGGTATCCTCTTTATTTATTTATTTTTTTTAAGGAATCGATTAGTTAAGTATTCTATTAGAGTGTCAATAGTAACTTAACATAAGAAAATCAAATTCAAGTTATTGTGTCTTAGGTGGAAAGGAAAAAAAACCGCAAATCAATTGACCAATGAATAATTCTAGCTGGACCCAAAAAAATAAAAATACAAAAAGTGTGACAAAATTGACATGTGTCTTGTATGATTAGTATTGATGTAAAAGTGATGTGATGTGTTGAAAAATATGATTGTATCATGTGTCAGTTTTGTTAGAATTTTTATAATCACTCAATAAAAAAAGATAGTCTACTATTTCATTTTCGTCCGTCTCAAAAAGATAGAGATCGTACCATATTGAACGTGTATTTAATATTTCATTTCTATATATATCACTAATTAATTATTGTTATTCAACTACTTATATATTAAAAATATTTTATATAATTAATGAGACAAAAATATATATAAAAAGATAAAATTAAATGTTCTAACCACGTAACCTACTATTCTCTAATTCACAACTCATTTACCAATAGGTGCGCGGTGAAGCAATCAATGTTCGGTTGACTTGGAAGTCTTCCTCCAAGGAAGACTAATCATTTGAACTGTTTCACCGAATTATCGAGATACTGGACTGAAACTGGGACTGGGTACCCAACTGAAAATGGAGAGGTCTTTCTCGATCAGTCTGCTGTATTTTTCTTCTATCTACTTCAAATTCTCGTATTCCGCTCCTTTTTCTTTGCCCACTGGAGCTCATCCTTTGGGTAAGGCCCTATCTGTGCAGATAATTTGTCATTAATTTTACTTTTAATTATTGTGTTATGCCCACAGTATGTGTGTGGAGTTGCAGATGAGAAGTACTACAGTAAAAATGTGATCAAATGCAAAGATTGGTCCAAATCATTCGACAGAGACCGGCTCAATGACGATTTTTGTGATTGCGCTGATGGCACTGACGAGCCTGGTAACTCACTCTGCCTCTGTGGAGTATTGGATATTTATTGTAGCCTTATTCGGCAACCAGTATAATTGGCAAATTAAACGCTCCAATTATAATTGGAATATCTTGGACCCATGGCACTATGACAAATCTTTGCAATGGATCAAAAAGTATTAGGCATTAATTATTAACGTTTCCAAATGATAGTCTAATGAAATGATGTTACATGACTAAAATACGTGTTTAATTGGCCACAATTATGATAGATAACCAAAAGGACCCTAATTGGTCAAGATGTTTTTATGACAAATTTCAGGGGTCTTTGAAGGGAAAACTTCCTGGCTTAACTTAAAGAAGACAAAACAGAAGGGAAAATGTAATCTTTGGTAAATTTTAGTCGCACCAGTGTTGCATTAACTTCTAATACCTGTTTGTGTTGTAGTTAGCTAGGAGATCTGAGAATCAGAGAAATAAATCTGAGAAGTTTTGTTATCAATATGAAGATGTCAAGGGGTTGTCAAAGATTTTTGGTGAAGTCAATTCCCCCAAAGTACGGCTTTTATATTATTGGAAGTGAAATGTCGTTGGAGGCATGGTTGTGGGATTAAAGGGGCAAAATTATTTTTAATACAGAATTATGAGAGGGTGAAAATGAGAAATGCTAGAATTTGTTGGTGGTTAATTTAAGAAATGTCCACGGAAACTACAAGAAGCTTGGGGCTAAAAATATCAAACTTTAGAAGGTCTAAAGGAAACTTAGTTCTCTCAGCCTGGCATCAATTATCTGCTTCAAATATTCATTCTAAATGCCGTCCAACATTCATGGGATCAAGTTCCATAACAAATCACACTAATGTCTTTTTTTTTTATGTCAAAACCAATACACGTGTTGAATTTCTTGTTGACCATGTGGGTTGTTTAGATATTCTTTTGCCTACATAATTTTCTAGTACCTTTGAATTTGAATATTGCATATGAAAGTCAACGTCCATGTGAGTACCATCTTATTTGAATGAAAATAAATTTTTTTTTGACATTTCTTTTGATGACAATTTAACATAACCGTGGAATAGTCCCTTTTCAGAGTTATATGCGACACTCCGTTTAAGTCAACGCTCCATTAGGTATTCATAGGGATTGGTAGGTTATTTATTTATTTATTTTTTTACTGGTGCACGTAGTTTTCCTCAAAACTACTTAAAATCTTTGGTGTGATCGCAAGATCAAGTGGTTCTCACTCTGCCATGCAAAAATTTTTCTGCCAGCTATGGATTTGGGACCTCGTACAGTGGGAGAACCTTACGCCTTGTAATTGCAACTAAGTTCAGCTATATAAGTAGTGGACTCTACATTGCAGATCGGAAGCTCCAAGTAGACCATATATCGATACATCAACTTGGGGGGATATTTAGTGTATAATTCATATTAAATCAGAATTAAAATAAGAATTTAGATACAGTAAAGTTATTATTTTGTTTCCTTTATTTACTTATTCTTCCTCAATTTTCTAGTTAGGATTATGTGCTTTCCTTTGGTAAGTTGATTGTCCTCCAATTTAATGGGTTCGTTCCTTAAAGATTATTTCAAGCTAGACCATTATGTCACATGAAGACAAGAACCAAACGTGTCCCAAGTGTTGGTTAGATGCAAAATGGTACAGCGATGCCAGTTCTATTTTCACTCTCTGAATGTGATATGGAAATGTGTTAGTGCTAGTAATGAAATTATAAAGCTTTTTTTTTTTTTTTTCTATATGCTTTATTTTTTATCAGATGCATAGGCATCCTAAATTTTCAAGAACTTGATTTGTAAAATGTTTTATACTGTTTAAGTCACTCTGCTTTTTTACTTCTGTATGTGTAGGAACTTCAGCATGTCCAGCTGGCAAATTCTACTGCAGAAATACAGGAAGTACTCAACGATTCTTATTCTCATCTCGCGTGAATGATAAAGTTTGTGGTATGGTTTTTAACTGAATCATGATTGCTAGGCAATATTTAATTTTTTTGATCTAATTTTTTTGATCACTTAATAGCTTTGCTAATTGACTTGCATCACTCTGTGGATGAATTACAGTTGGACTACTTTATGTTGTTTCCTTTATGTCTGGGTCTAGAAACAGGTCTATTTTGTCAAAGCTTTTTACATATTACGTTAGACACAATAATTGCAATTCAATAGTTCTTTGACATGTTAGGGGATAAACCAACTAGAACTTTTATCTTTCTATATTAAGAGCATGTTTGGATTATTTTTGTTGTTCAACCAATTTAAGAGCAATCTGGACTTATATTGTTTAATAGTTAAGGCTTCTTGTTCAACAAACAAAAAGACAATTCATCTCCCTAGAACTCTACCATTGTGTTGATTTTTGCTAAAAAATTGAACATTCTCATCTCTGGCCCATTTCACACTGGGTTGCTGGCATCTTGGCACTTCCCCACCCTCAGTGGTTGTGTTTGGTTTTTATTCCTTAAATGACTTCCCATTCCCTTTCCTGGTATGACTGCTGAAGCACCACAGATGCCGAAGTGTGTCCAACGCATTTTTATTTTCAGCATGTTTCAGTGTCAGAGTGTGCTGAATACTGTTCCCCTAAATTTTGTACTGCTAGCTTTTGGTATCTTGCTCCAGTAATGAAGTGATGAAGCACTGTCGCACCTATTGGGATTATATCATTTATAACTAATATTGGAAGGTTTCCATGTTTTAATGAATCAGAAAAGATGTAATAATATGTTTTTTTATTGCTGATTTTCAGGGTTTTGGATAGGATATTTTTTCTTTATTGTCCTAGATTAGTGCTTGCTGTTTCATAAATGTATTTTTTATTGAATCACTCTATACTAATAAGTGATTTTCCGACATGTTATCTGTTCCTACTGCTCTTTGAGAAAGAAAAATTTGGCCTACATTGCCTCTCTTTTATGCTTTCTTCAGGATCTTATCTTTAGAAGATGTCTAGATAAATCTTGACTGTAAAACAAGCAATGGAGACACTCAAATCAACCCACCAGTGATCTGAAAAATATGCACTTACCGTCGTTCTACGAAGAATAATATCTAGTAATCTCAGCTGGTGCTTACTTTGCTTAAGGGTAAAGGTTAACTTAACCATCAAACTAATACATGTCCAAAGGTTGAAGATCCTAATTCTAACTCTGAGATGAAGAAAACTCCGTGTTCATGTCATGAAATCAGTTGAACATGCATCTTCTTAAATACATCAAAGGAAAACCTTTTGGCAGTCTTATTCAAAGACGAAGGGTGAAATTTTTAAAACAACAGTGAAAATTTAGCCACAAAGCAAGTGAGAAAAACTATGATAAAAAGCTACACTGAGAAACTTATGGTTGAAAGTTGACTATTATTATCAGAACATTTGGGTGATGCATGGAGAGAACATATCTATTTCAAAGAAATTCGTGGAACATGATCATGAACTAGTTTTTAAGTTTCTTGCTGGTTCAAATGTCGAGTTTGATCCAGACGTTCATATAGTAGGAAAAGAAGTCCTACGATCCATCAATGAGAAATTTTTTATTATTTATGCTGAGAAAATTTGGAGAATTGTGATCTTGGAACCACAAGAAGCTGTAGATAATTCAGCCATGATTGTTGCAGATCGGTGATGACAGGGTGTAGACAACTCTTTCGGTGCTAGTCTTACTTTCAGTGGACATTTTTTATATGACAAGAGAACAGACAAAGACAAATATTGGTGTATCCAACACACCGTAGAGAAATGTTGGAGGTTAAATAGAAAACTAAAGAACATGAATAGGAAGTCTGCAAATAAGAATTGGCTGCAGTGTGTTCACTCTTATATTTCAAACGGAGATAGAGATTTCTGAAAGGAAGAAGTGATTCCAAAAGCGGAGGATTTAGTGGACTGAATAAGGAAGACATCCAAAGGCTGAAAATTTTCTTAAGCACTCTAGGAAAGTCACCTGGTTTGTGCATGTCGTAAAATCAGGTATTCCTTCATTTTGTATCTGTCATTTGTGCATATTGATTCATAAACGAGGGAAATTTAGCTTCTACAGATTAGAGGTGTGTCTTCGTCAGGTGTTCACATACATAAAACCATTATTAGTTCTATCATCCTCCGTTTTTCCCCTTAAAGGATCTTACTTCTGCTGAGAAAACAGTTTATTCCTTATCTTCAGGGAGTATCATCTAGTGAAGATGAGGAACCGTTACCAGTTACTGTGATTGAATTTTTAGACATTCGACGCTCTTCCGATCTCTTGAGGAAACATTCAAGACCTGAAATCATGAAACCCTGAAATAAAATTTGGTTGCTGAAGCCTGAAAATGAATTGCACGTTGCAGTAAAATTCATGTAAAAAATTGGTGAGTAAGATTATTTATTTATTTATTTATCACACAATAGACTGGATATTGGTGAGTAAGCTTATTTATTTATTTATCACACAATAGACTGGATATTACATAAGGGGTAAGTTTAATAAGTAAATTTATGGATAATCCCAAAGGCTGATTCCGATCAACGATTTGTGGGTAAGCTTATTTATTTATTTATCACACAAGTAGATTGGCAGTGCATTTGTCATAACTCGTGTGGAAATTCAGTTTATGCCTAGTCGCAAAGGTAATCTTCGAGCAGGGCGTCAGATCGTATACTATCTCAAAGAGATTTCAGATCGGAAACATTTGTTGGACAAAGGAACTTGTAACTGAAATGGGAGGCTATAATCATGTTGATTATGCAGGGGTCCACTATGGGTAGGAGATCAACTTAAGGGTATTGTGCATATCTGGAAGGTACTTTACTGACTTTATGAAGCAAGAAACAAATGGGTGTAGCTAGATCAAATGCTGTTATGAAATTTTGAGCAACTCTTGAAATCACAATTATGGCGTAAGATTATTCCTGATGATCTTACTGCTCAGCAGTTGTGGCCTATGATACTTTATTACCGTGTTTTGAGTTTTCCATCAATATCATGTCAAAATTCAGTACAAATGATTGAATAAATACGCTAGAGGTTGATCAAATCAACTTGTCGATTTTTTAATGAAAGCACTATCGGGCTCGACACTCTAAGAAATCATTTGTAAGCTGGGAATGGATAATCTTCATTCACTAGCTTGAGGGGGAATGATAACATTGGAAATGTTCCTATGTTTTAAGCAATTAGAAAAGATTTAATGTCTGATTGTATATTCTATAACTCATGGTTGATTTTCAAGGATTTAAATATGATATTGTTTTTGAATTTGCTAGGAGTTTTCTAATTTAAAAAAGGTTAATTTGGTTCGATTAGAACTTCAAACAAACCAGTCTTAAATAAAAACATAAATTCAAAATCCAACTTGTCATAAAGTCCAACGTCAACGTAAATTCTTATTTTCTTTAGTTCCATCATTTATTTCACTTACAAATTCCAAGTTACCATTGGTTGCAATCTCAACTCCAAATTAAATGATACAGGGGTATCATCAATTACAACGCTTGAACCAACAGAAAATCAAAATCCTTAGTTTCGAAGGCACAGAATCCGGGAATAAATTTCTATAAAATTCTTGAATTATTCAGCAACTTTTACCAGGAAAATAAGCTACCATTGGAAAGCTCTTGAAGTTAGGATTACAAAGAACTTTGCGGATCTTGATTTGGACTTCTCCACAGGAAGTTATTGGCATTTTATTTCACACTGGTCAGACTGCCCTCTTACCCAAGAATTGGATGAGTTTTCATCTTCCAGGAATTGGATGAGTTTTCATCTTCCAAGAATTCTTAGAAGACTTGGTGTTATTTGACCATGGAATGCATGAATTTGTCACTTAGAATTCATCCCTTCTCATTTATTTAGTTGTTTTAGTAATTACCTATGCTTGGAAGGTTGTTCCAAGTCTCAACAATAAAAGGCACACCATGTAAATTGTTGGGGGCATTCAAGTTTGAGATTAAATATCAAGTTCATTTGAGAAGTGTTAGATTTCTCTTCTCAACTCTGCATCTCTTTAGAGGATTCCAAGAGTGGTGAGTTATCTCGGCCCTATATCCCTTGTCGAATCCCTTTGGGTGGTGTAATCTGTATCCATAAGACGTTTGCTTGGAAGGTGAGGTGTTTTATCCCATTTGGCTGGTCATCTTCAATTTTCACTCTTCCCTCTTGTGAACCAATTACAATTAACCATGAACAATTCCGCTGACAAGCTACAAAATTAGAATAACACCCGCGCTGAAATATAAGTTCAACTCTGCCCATGCCTTCAACATTCTTCACTTCTGTTAAAAAAAAAAAAATCTCATTGTTTCTTGCCTCTTCCTCCTTTTCAAGAGACCAGCCAAATGGGAAAATTTCTTATTGTTTCTTGCCTCGCCTATGAAGATTGAATGACTTCTCTATTTAAATTTATCAACAAAGTACCCATAATACGTCTAACGAGGTGAAAAATTGGTTGGGGGGCGGGGGGGAAGAAAACTTTGATATGCTAGATAGGTGTCTGCCCTTACATGCACTAGACTGCATCATCTTTGGCGATCCAAGTTCAAATGCACATTATTTTTGATGTGCAGTTTCTATTTTTTGATCTGTAATAAGCATTGGGCTCATTCTGCGATTATCTTTGCAATAGTATAGTAAATAACCTGTGGAGATTTTTGTTTTAAAAAAAAAATAAAATAAAATAAAATAAAAAATAAAAAATTTAATTTGTGATCCCCACATGCTCCACATGTAAGTTCCATTTTTACCTCTTATGATCATTTAATATCAAAATTTCCTTTGCTAAATTCGTTGTCAAGTTGGGGATTTTACCTAATAAACAAAAGACTGAACTATAAGCTTAAAGGACCTTAATTTTCCACAGAATGTAAATTTAAGAGCCTTGATAAGTGTATAAAATACACTTGTTAGACAGTGGCGTGGCGGATTACGCTACGTTTCTATGCAACCTATGTTAAAAAATGAATTTCTGTGTAATTCAAGTCCAAAATGTAGAGCTTTATATGGTATATATACCTTCTTTACTTTCTAATAGCTAAATATTATTTTAGATTGCTGTGATGGAAGTGATGAATATAATGGAACTATCATCTATCCTAATACTTGTGTTATGGGCGGGAATGTTGCGTATCAGACGACAAATTATAAGTTAGTAACAAATCTTCTGGGCTCTGGTGGTTCATCAAAATCTAAGCCTACGATTAAGGTGGAGGACTCAATGCAAAAGCTTATAGGTACTTTGTATATCTGAGATCTTGCGGAAGCTCTATATCTTTTGTGACAAAGCTAATTAATTTCTATTCCAGGTTTAAAGGTATTGGTCTTTCTCCAGTTAACTCTAGTTATTATCTTTATTGTGGCTTGCCGGCTAGTTCACCATCGCAAGACCAGAAGAAGATATTCACGTTGAGGAAATTTGTCACACTCTCCAGCATATTTATTTTATCATGGTATATTTCTGAGTACTTTTCTGTTTGAAATTCATTTCTGCACAGAAAATTTGATTTTCCATTTGAGCTTTCACTTTACCTTCTTAAATGCTGTAAATTTGGATGATGATGAGATGACGTTGGAATCAAAGCATTAACTAATAAAGTATGCAATATTATCTTAATTAACTAATAGCCTGTTTGATAATTAAAATTTAAATAATTACATGTAATTAATTTTTATTTAATTAAAAGTTATTAAAATATTGAAATTTTGTTTATTTTTCTTTTTTAATCTTTCAAAATCAATTCTCACTAAGTTCATTTTCAACCACATATTTATTCATTTAAATAATCTTGCACATAAGTTTATAACTTTTCTTACTTTTCAACCACATATTTTGCTAAAAACTCACTTTTTCACAAAATCAATTATCAAAAAATCAAAATTATACACCCTTTAAGTAACAATAGTTTAAAAAGAAAAGAACCGAAGTAATGGGCTAATTGGTCTTGTGGGAAATCAAACTTAAGTTCATCTTGCTTTGTTGGGCCCTGATCAATCAAATTTGATTCCATATGATTTAATTTGACTTTATCTATATAATATAATCTTATTTTATTTTGCATGATATTGTTGTATATTCCTAGTTATCCTAGATTAGCAATTATGTTGACTTCTTTTCAAGGCTCGCTGAATCCTTCCCTAAACTTGACGCTTGGCCTTGCGACTTTGACCCGTTCTTTTGTTTTTCCTCCTTTTTTTGTCACTTAATCCTGCTTTGGCTTGAAGAAGTTTGAGTCACACTGCATTTCAGAACCTTGTCCTTACAATTCTACATAGTATCAGAGCTTGTTTTATTTACAGAATTGGTGAAATGCTGCCTATACCTATAATTCACCAGTTGAGTTGATATAATAAATTCTCAAGTCATTATTATTGATGTAAAATCAAATATGTTTATTTTCTAATTTGATTGAGAGGAACTGTTTTTACAAGCTTATTTATTTATTTTCAAAGAGGTTGTTAAGTTTTATGGGGGCGGAAATTTGTTTTAACAATGTACAAAAATGTCACAGCTATTTTCTTAACACTGTCCAAACTTTAGCACAAGTAGGTAATTGCTTAATATCCTTAGTGGAATGGATTCTAGTGCATCATATCAAACCTGTTTTGCTCTTTTAATCTATCTTCCGATTACACTCTTTAGCGCATTTTTCATTGATCATCTCATTGTTACACTCTTTAGCAAGATGCTATTGCTGGAAGTTAGAAATTGGCATTTATCAGATTTAGAAATTGCTATGACTGTCATGCTTATAACAGAGTTCCTAGATATCTTTCTGGTGATACGTACTCGTAAACTTTTTCTAAACCTTTTGGAGCCTGTTTAACGCTATCCAACAGCCTAGATTTTTAGAAAGAAAATGATCAGAGCACCTGGTGATACGTACTCATATATATGCACCCGTGTTGAACACCTGTGCTCAAGTCTCAGCAATAGATCAGAGCATTCTTAAAATTTCAAAAAACCTCATAATCTTCTTTTAAAAGTGTTGGGCGGGTCCAGCCCATGTTGATACCCAACTTAAACACAAGACAAAGTTGGAGGATGAATTAAGTAATTTGTCTAAATAAAATTAGAAGCCTTGAGGGATACGAAATCCTAAACCTACTAAGATTTAGTTTTGTTTAATATATATATATATATATATATATATGTTGAAGTGTGCGTGGGAGTTGCGGCGGAAAAGAAAACGAAATACGGAAACAGGAGAAAAAGTCAAGCGGCGAAAGTCGAAGGTCGCACGAGAAACGAAAAAGCAGGACAACAATTTCACACGGAAATTCACGCACGAAATTGAGAGAATTGGAAGAAAAAAAAGGTCAGGTTTTGTTTCACGTCAATCGAGAAGAGGAAGAAAATTCAGCCTTGTATTTTATTGCTTGGAACGAGATTCTTCGACATTTGATTTGGTGTTCGATTTCTTCAAGTGGTGGTTTCTCTAAGTTAATTCTTGGAACGGAGTTAGGTGATTTTTTCTTCATCTCGTGTTATTGATTATTGGGTTCCATCTATTCTTAGATGAGTTATTTGTGGTGCCAAGAATATTGTTCTTGACGATGTTGCGTGATTGTGGTAGTGTGTGATTACCTCTTGATTTAAGGCGATAATCTTGAGAGGATAAATATTGTATTCCCATTATTATTTGGTGATAGTAGAGTTGTCGGTTTGCCCCGTCGATTTTCCCTTCTCATTGTAGAGTTTTACGACGTTAAATAATTTCTGGTGTTATTTACGTTTCCGCACGTATATTATTGTTTGATATATTGATTGCCTATTTTAATCACACGGGTTTAGGGAAATTGATTAAATTCCCAACAGTGGTATCAGAGTCAGGTTGAATTGTGTGGATTAAAATGGATGACCCAGTTGGTAGTGCTATGATTAGACTTATCAATCACAATTTGGTGACATGGAAACCTAGGATGGAGGATATTCTTTATTGTAAGGATTTGCATGATCCTATTGATAGTGATGATTCTAAACCGAAAGATATGGAAGATAGAGATTGACAGAAATTGCACAGGAAAACTATTGGGACGATAAGGCAGTGGGTGGATAATAGTGTATTTCATCATGTGGCACAGGAGACAGATGCAAATAAATTATGGACTAAATTGGAGTCCATGTTTGATAAGAAAACTACAGCCAGAAAGTCCTTTCTGAGTAGAGACTTGGTCAATATGAAATATAAGGACGGTACGAGCGTAACAGAGCACTTGAATAATTTTCAAAATGTTGTGAATCAGCTGGTGACAATGGGAATGACTCTCGAGGATGAATTGAAAGCATTACTGCTTTTGAGTTCTTTGCCAGACAGTTGGGAGACATTTGTTGTGACAATAAGTAACTCTGCTTCAGATGGTGTGTTATCTATGGATTCTGTGAAGAACAGTATGCAGAATGAGGAAATCAGGAGGAAATCTTCAGGATTGCATGTGGGTTCAGATAATACATTAGCTCTTGTTTCAGATGATCACAGAGGAAGAAGTAAGAATAAAGGGCAAAGGCGTCACAGCAAGTCTAGAG
>CAVNYN010285130.1:0-19394 GCA_963692815.1 Nyctanthes arbor-tristis | reverse complement strand
TACACGACGCTCTTCCGATCTTCCCATTGTCACCAGCTGATTCACAACATTCTGAAAATTATTCAAGTGCTCTGTCATGCTCGTACCGTCCTTATATTTCATATTGACCAAGTCTCTGATCAGAAAGGACTTTCTAGCTGCAGTTTTCTTCTCAAACATTGACTCCAATTTAGTCCACAATTTATTTGCATCTGTCTCCTGTGCCACATGATGAAAAACACTATTATCCACCCACTGCCTTATCGTCCCAATAGTTTTCCTGTGCAATTTCTGCCAATCTCTAACTTCCATATCTTCTGGTTTAGAATCATCACCATCAATAGGATCATGCAAATCCTTAAAATAAAGGATATCCTCCATCCTAGGTTTCCATGTCACCCAATTGTGATTGGTAAGCCTAATCATAGCACTACCAACTGGGTCATCCATTTTAATCCACACAATTGAACCTAGATCTGACACCACTGTTGGGAATTTAACCAATTTCCCTAAACCCGTGTGATTAAAATAGGCAATCAATATATCAAACAATAATATATGTGCGGAAACTTAGATAACACCAGGAATTATTTAACGTCGTAAAACCCTCCAATGAGAAGAGAAAATTGACGGGGCAAACCGACAACTCCACTATCACCAAATAATAATGGAAATACAATGTTTATTCTCTCAAGATTATCGCCCTAAATCAAGAGGTAATCACGCACTACCACAATCACGCAACACCGTCAAGAACAATATTCTTGGCACTATAAATAACTCATCTAACAATATAGATGGAACCCAATTCTCAATAACAAGAGATGAAGAAAATATCACCTAACCCGTTCCAAGAATTAACTTGGAGAAACCACCGCTTGAAGAAATCGAACACCAAATCAAATATCGAAGAATCTCGTTCCAAGCAATAAAATACAGGACTGAATTTTCTTCCTCCTCTCGATTGACGTGAAACAAAACCTGACCTTTTTTTCCTTCCAATTCTTTCAATTTCGTGCGTGAATTTTCGTGTGAAATTGTTGTCCTGTTTTTCCGTTTCCCATGCCACTTTCGCCGCTTGACTTTTCTGGCTTCTTGTCCTTTTTGTTTTCCTTTTATGTTCCGCCTCCAGCATGCATCCTTTGTTTAACACACATATATATATAGTGAACAAAGCAAATCCAATTTGGTCTATGATTTTGTGTCCCTCGAGGCTTCTACTTTTATTCAGCCAAATTACTTAATTTATCCTCCAAGTTTTGCCTTCTATTTAAGTTGGGTATCATCATGGGCTGGACCCGCCCCACAAAATACACATACGTACTTTTATACATTGGGTAGAATTATCCTTACTCTAATTTGCCAGCTCTGATTAAATATCCTCTTTGCTTGAAATATGATGAAAAATGAGTTTATTTTAGAATGCCATCACGCCTGTTTTCTTTTTTCTCCCCTCACTACCTTCCACTTAAATAAGGCGTCCCATGTTCATGACTAAAAGAAACTTCACTCCTTTCAGGAACTGTAATGCAGATCGAGCCGCATTAGGGTCCCTGCGGGGCAACCTTAGAAGATACGGGCGCAGCGGCATGTGTTTGGTGTTCTTGTGATGCAATTTCCACACTGCGTCCGCCTTGCCCATGAGATTTGCATTTGGGGAAGCTCGAGACACTGGATAAAGGTAGTTGCTCTGCTACTACTAATACCGTGCCTTGCCCGCCTGAGGTTTGCTTATATGATTATGGAAGGTTTCGTTATCTTACATATGGATCTATATTTCTTTCAATGCCTGTTTGGTGCGATTCTGCCCGACGAGACTCCGTAGCCCAACTAGGGTAGGTTTCTACAGTATCAGAATGAGAACTTGTTACCTTTTCACTTGAAAGCAATCCTATTTCCCTACTATCATCTCTGTGGATTGCGTTGCATGAGACACCAACATGGTATAAACTACGTCTTGCACCTAGTTTTCAAGTCAATAACTTATAACAGCCGCTTGTTAATTTTATTGTTTTCAAAATTCAAATGTGTTACGCATGTCAAGTTTCAGAATATTTCCATTAAGAAAAGAAAAACAGCAATTCTAATTTTCTTAAGTCACAAATATTGTAATTTTATCAAATCCGTTTCCTGTATAATTATATTAGGTCCGAAATTCATTAGCTCTTACCAGTTATTATTCCCTCCCTTAAAACGTGGATGAGTAACGGTTTCGAAGATCGAGAGGACTATGTGTCAGGGTCGTTTTGAAATTCATTGACTGACAAATTTATTTGATTTTCCCCTAAAAGTGGAATATGTTCCATTGGCTGAGTTGCATTAAAAAAAAGAAAGAGAGAGAGATAGAAGCTTAAACTTAATTAAAATTTAAATAAAATTTTCCGCTGTTGAGATTCGAACCCGGTGAACCAAGGAGGCCATAGCTCAGCTTTGTTAAATTACCGGAGGGCTACAGTGGAATCTTGATATCATTATTGACATTACTAATATTTGAATGGGTTCCTGTATGTAATATATTTCCCAAAGTTATAAAATACACATACGTACCTTTAGATATCGAGCGGAATTATCCTCACTTAATTTCAGCAGCTTTGATTAAAAATCCTCTTCGCTTGGAATATGGTGAAAAATGTGTTTATTTTAGAATACCATCGCGCCTGTTATCTATTTTCTCCCCTCACTACCTTCCGCTCAAATAATCCCAGATATTATGTATCTGGGCTTGCTAGGCATCCCATGTCCATGACTGAAAGAAACTTCACCCCCTTCTAAGGAACTGTAACACAGATCGAGCCGCATTAGTCTCCCTATGGAACAACCATAGAAGATACGGACGCAGTGGCTGGTGTTTTGTATTCTTGTGGCCGAATTCCCATTCTGCGTCCGCCTTCAGCCCGTGAGAATTGCATTCGGTGCAGCTCGAGACACCAGATAAAAGCAATTGCTCTCCCACTACTAATACCGCGCCTTACCTGCTGAAGTTTGCTTATATATTATGGAAGATTTCTTTATCTTACATATGGATCTATATTTTCTTCCAATGCCTGTTTGGTGCAGTGCTGCCCGACGAGACTCTGTAGTCCAGCCAGGGTAGGATTTTGCTGTATCAAAAAGAGAACCGGTTGCCTTTTCACATGAAAGCAATCCGACTTCCCTATTGTCATCTCTGGAGATTGCGTTGCATGACCGCCAACATGGAATAAACTACGTCTTGGACCTAGTTTCCAAGTCAATAACTTATAACTTCATCAATATTTCCTTCATAGCATTGAAGGGTTTTAATGCAGGAACTTGTTAATTTTTTTTTTTCAATATTCGAATGTGTTACACGGGTCGATTTTCAGCATATTTCCAACAGGAAAAGATAAATAACAATTCTAATACCGTGCCTTGCCCGCCTGAAGTTTGCTTATATGATTACAGAGGATCTCTTTATGGATCTATATTTTCTCTCAATGCCTGTTTGGTGTGGTTCTACCGGGCGAGACTCCGTAGCCAGCCAGAGAAGGATTCTACTGTATCAGAATGAGAACTGGTTGCCTTTTCATGTGAAAGCAATCCGATTTCCCTTCTGTCATCTCTGTGGATTGCGTTGCATGACCGCCAACATGGAATAAACTACGTATTGGACCTAGTTTCCAAAATTTGAATGAGTTACGGATGCCGCGTTTCAACATATTTCCATTAAGAAAAGATAAATATCAATTATAATTTTCTTCAGTCACAATTATTATAATTTTATCAAATCCGTTTCTTGCATAATTATATTAGAGCCAAATTCATTATCTTTAACCAATTATTATTCCCTCTCTTAAAACATGGATGAGTAACGGTTTTGAAAATCGAGAGGACTATGTGTCGGAGTCGTTTTGAAATTCATTGACTGACAAATTTATTTGATTTTCCCCTAAAAGTGGAACATGTTCCATTGGCTGAGTTTCATTAAAAAAAGAGAGAGAGACAGAGATAGAAGGTTAAACTTAATTAAAATTTAAATAGAATTTTCTTCTGTTGGGATTTGAACCCTTTGAACCAAGGAGGACACATTTCAGCTTTGCTAAATTGCCAGAAGGCTACATCGGAATCTTGATGTCATTCTTAGCATTACTAATATTTGAATGGGTTCCTGTACGTAATATATTGCCCAAAGTTATAAAATACACATACGTACCTTTAGATATTGGGCAAGAATTATCCTTACTCAAATTCGCCAGCTCTGATTAAAAATCCTCTTCGCTTGAAATATGGTGAAAAATGAGTTTATTTTAGAATATCACCGTGCCTATTTTCCTTTTTCTCCCCTCACTCCCTTCAGCTTAAATAATCCATGATATTACGCATCTGTGCTTGCAAGGTGTCCCATGTTCATGATTGAAAGAAACTTCACTCCTTTCTAAGGAACTGTAATGCAGATCGAGCTGCATTAGTCTCCCTAGGGTGGCAATCTTAGAAGATCCAGATGCAGCGGCATGTCGTCGGTATTCTTGTGATAGAATTCCCGTCCTGCGTTTGCCTACAGCATGTGGGATTTGCATTTGGGGCAGATCGAGAAACCGGAAAAAAGTAGTTGCTCTGCCACTACGAATACCATGCCTTGCCCATCTGAAGTTTGCTTGTATGATTATGGAAGATTTCTTTATCTTATATATCGATCTATATTTTCTTTCAATGCTTGTTTGGTGCGGTACTGCCCGACGAGACTCTGTTATCCAGCCGGGGTAGGATTCTGCTGTATCAGAATAAGAACTAACTACCTTTTCATGTGAAAGCAATCCGATTTCCCAACTATCATCTCTGGAGATTGCGTTGCATGACCTCCAACATGGAATAAACTACGTCATGGACCTAGTTTCCAAGTCAATGACTTATAACTACATCAATCTTTTCTTCATTGTATTGAAGGTTTTTAATGCAGCCGCTTGTTAATTTTTTTTTCAAAAATTTGAATGCGTTACACAAGCCGGTTTTCAGCATATTTCCATTAGGGAAAGAAAAATAACAATTCTAATGCCGTGCCTTGCCCGCCTGAAGTTTGCTTTTATGATTGTGGAAGTTTTCTTTATCTTGCACATGGATCTATATTTTCATTCAATGCCTGTTTGGTGAGGTGCTGCCTGACGAGAGTCCATAGCCTAGTCAGGGTAGGATTCTGCTGCATCCGAATGAGAGCTAGTTACCTTTTCACGTGCACGAAATCTGATTTCCCTACTGTCATCTCTGGAGATTGCGTTGCATGACTACCAACATGGAATAAACTACGTCTTGGACCTAGTTTCCGAGTCAGTAACTTATAACTATATCGATCATTTCTTCATAGTATTGAAGGTTTTTAACGCAGCCACTTGTTGATTTTTTTTTTCAAAATTCAAATGTGTTACACAGGCCAATCTTCAGCATATTTCCAGCAGGAAAAGAAGAACAATTGAAATACCAGGCTTGCACGCCAAAAGTGTGCTTATATGATATCTTACAAATAGATCTATATTTTCGTTCAATGCCTGTTTGATGTGGTACTGCTGGACGAGACTCCGCAGCCCAACCAGAGTAGGATTCTGCTGTATCAGAATGAGAACTGGGTGCCTTTTCACTTGAGAGCAATCCAATTTCCCTACTGTCATCTTTGTGGATTGCGTTGCTTGACCGCCAACAAGGAATAAACTACATCTTGCACCTAGTTTCCAAGTCAAGAACTTATAAGTCCACCAATCTTTTCTTCATAGCATTGAAGGTTTTTAATGCATCCGCTTGCTAATTTTTTTTATATTAGAATGTGTTACGCAGGCTGAGTTTCAGTATATTTCCATTAAGAAAAGAAAAATAAAAATTCTAATTTTCTTCAGTCATAATTATTATAGTTTTATCAAATCCGTTTTGTGTGGAATTATATTAGGTTCCAAATTCATTAGCTTTAACCAGTTATTATTCCCTCTCTTGAAACGTGGACGAGTAACGGTTTTGAACATTGAGAAGACTATGTGTCGGGGTCATTTCGAAATTCATTAACTGACAAATTTATTTTATTTTCCCCTAAAAGTGAAACAGGTTCCGTTCGCTGAGTTTCATTAAAAAAAGAGAGAGAAAGAGAGAGAGAGAGAGGATTAATGTTTGTCAAAATTAAAATGGAATTTTTAGCTGCCGGGATTCGAAGCCGGTGAACCAAGGAGGCCACAGTTCAGCTTTGTCAAATTACCAGAGGGCTACAGCGAAATCTTGATTTCATTATTGACATTACTAATATTTGAATGGGTTCCAGTATGTAATATATTTCACAAAGTTATAAAATACACATACGTACCTTTCACATCAGGCGGAATTATCCTTACTCAAATTCGCCAACACCGATTATATATCCTCTTCGCTTGAAATATGGTGAAAAATGAGTTTATTTTTGAATACTATCACACCAATTTTCCTTTTTCTCCCTTCACTACCTTCAGCTTAAATAATCCAAGATATTATGCATCTGTGCTTGCAAGGCATCCCGTGTTCATAAGTGAAAGAAACTTCACTCCTTTCTAAGGAACTGTATTGCAAATCAAGCTACATTGTCTCCCTGGGGGGCAACCTTAGAAGATACAGACATTACGGCATGTGTTAGGTATTCTTGTGTGCATCCGCCTTCAGCATGCAAGATTTGCATTTGGGGCAGCTTGAGACAATGGATAAAAGTAGTTGCTCTGCCACTGCTAATATCGTGCCTTATATGATTATGGAAGATTTTTTTAGCATAAATATGGATTTATATTTTCTTTCAATACCTGTTTGGTGCGATATTGCCCGACTAGACTCTGTAGCCCAGCTAGGGTAGGATTCTACTGTATTAGAATGAGAACTGGTTGCCTTTTCATGTGAAAGCAATCTGATTTCCCTACGATCATCTCTGGAGATTGCGTTGCATGACTGCCAACATGGAACAAACTACGTCTTGGACCTAGTTTCCAAGTCAAAAACTTATAACTACATCAATTTTTCTTAATAGCATTGAAGGTTTTTAACGAAGCCACTGGTTGATTTTTTTTTTTCAAAATTCGAATGTGTTACACGGGCCGATTTTCAGCATATTTCCAACAGGAAAAGAAAAATAACAATTCTAATACCGTGCCTTGCCCGCCTGAAGTGTGCTTATATGATTACAGTGGATTTCTTTATCTTACATATAGATCTTTATTTTTGTTCAGTGCCTGTTTGGAGTGGTGTTGCCCGACGAGACTCTGTACCCCAGCCAGAGTAGGACTCTACTATATCAGAATGGGAACTGGCTGCTTTTTCAGTGAAAGCAATCTGATTTCCCAACTGTCATCTCTGTGGATTGCGTCGCCTGACCGCCAATATGGAATAAACTACGTTTTACACCTAAATTCCAAGTCAATAACTTATAACCCCACCAATTATTTGTTTGTAGCATTGGAGGTTTTTAACGCAGTCGCTTGCTAATCTTTTTTTTCAAAATTCGAATGTGTTGCGCAGGTCGAGTTTCAGCATATTACCATTAAGAAAAGAAAAATAACAATTCTAATTTTCTTCAGTCATAATTATTATAATTTTATCAAATCTTTTTCGTGTAGAATTATATTAGGTCCCAAATTCATCACCTTTAACCAGTTATTATTCCCTCCCTTGAAACAGGGACGAGTAATGGATTTGAACGTTGAGAAGACTATGTGTCCGAGTCATTTCGAAATTCATTAACTGACAAATTTATTTGATTTTCCCCTAAAAGTGACAGAGGTTCCATTGGCTGAGTTTCATTAAAAAAACAGAGGGAGAGAGAGAAGATTAAAGTTAGTTAAAATTAAAATAGACTTTCCTGATGCCTGGATTCAAACCCGGTGAACCAAGGAGGCCACAGTTCAGCTTTGTCAAATTACCAGAGGGCTACAGCGGAATCTTGATTTCATTATTGACATTAGTAATATTTGAATGGGTTCATGTATGTAATATATTTCACAAAGTGATAAAATACACATACGTACCTTTATCCACCGAGAGGAATTATCCTTCCTTAAATTCGCCTGCACCGATTAAATATCCTCTTCGCTTGAAATATGGTGAAAAATGAGATTATTTTAGAATACCATCACGCCTATTTTCTTTTTTCTCCCCTCACTTCCTTCAACTTAAATAATCCAAGATATTATGCATATGTGCTTGCAAGGCATCCCGTGTTCATGGCTGAAAGAAACTTCACTCCTTTCTAAGGAACTGTAATGCAGATCGAGCTGCATTAGTCCCCTAGGGGGGCAACCTTAGAAGATGCAGATGTTGTAGCGTGCGTTCGGTATTCTTGTGATAGAATTCTTGTCCTGCGCCCGCCTTCAGCATGTGAGATTTGCATTTGGGGCAGCTCGAGACACTAGATAAAGGTAGCCGCTCTGCCACCACCAATACCGTGCCTTGCCTGCATGAAGTTTGCTTATATGATTATGGTAGATTTCTTTATCATACATATGGATCTACATTTTCTTTCAATGCCTATTTGGTGCGGTACTGCCCGACGAGACACCATAGCCCAGTTAGGGTAGGATTCTGCTGTATCAGAATGAGAACTGGTTGCTTTTTCACATGAAAGCAATCCGATTTCCCTGCTATCATCTCTGGAGATTATGTTGCATAACCGCCAACATGGAATAAATTACGTCTTGGACCTAGTTTCCAAGTTAATAACTTATAACTACATCAATCTTTTCTTCATAGCATTGAAGGTTTTTAACGCAGCCAATTGTTAATTTTTTTTTCAAAATTTGAATGGATTACGTGGCCCGATTTTCCGTATATTTTCCACAAGAAAAGAAAAATAACAATTCTAATACCGTGCCTTGCCCTCCTGAAGTTTACTTTTATGATTATGGAAGATTTCTTTATCTTACATATGGATCTATATTTTCATTCAATGCCTATTTAGTACGGTATTGCCCGATGAGACTCTATAGCCCAGCCAGGGTAGGATTCTACTGTATTAGGATAAGAACTGGTTGCCTTTTCACGTGAAAGCAATCTGATTTCCCGTGCAACCATCTTTGGAGATTGCGTTGCCTGACCGCTAACATGGAATAAACTACGTCTTGCACCTAGTTTCCAAGTTAATAACTTATAACTCCACCAATCTTTTGTTCATAGCATTAAAGGTCTTTAATGCTGCTACTTGTTAATTTTTTTTTTCAAAATTCGAATGTGTTATGCAGGCCGAGTTTCAGCGTATTTCCATTAAGAAAAGAAAAATAACAATTCTAATTTTCTTCAGTCATAATTATTATAATTTTATCAAATCCATTTCGTGTAGAATTATATTAGGTCCCAAATTCATTAGCTTTAACTAGTTACTATTCCCTCCCTTGAAACATGGACGAGTAACTTTTTTGAACATCGAGAAGACTATGTGTCGTGGTCATTTTGAAATTCATTAACTGACAAATTTATTTGATTTTCCCCTAAAAGTGAAACAGGTTCCGTTGGCTGAGTTTCATTAAAAAAGAGAGAGAGAGAGGGAGAGAGAAGATTGAAGTTAGATAAAATTAAAATAGAATTTCCCGCTGCCAAGAAACGAACCCGGTGAACCAAGGAGGCCACAGTTCAGCGTTGTCAAATTAATAGAGGGCTACAGCGGAATCTTGATTTCATTATTGATGTTACTAATATTTGAATGGGTTTCTTTATGTAATATATTTCTCAAAGTTAAAAAATACACATACGTACCTTTATACATCAGGTGGAATTATCCTTACTCAAATTCGCTAGTACCAATTAAATATCCTCTTCGCTTGAAATAAGGTGAAAAATGAGATTATTTTAGAACACCATTGTGCCTATTTTCTTTTTTCTCTCCTCACTACCTTCACGTTAAATAATCCAAGATATTATGCAACTGTGCTTGCAAGGCGTCCCGTGTTCATGACTGAAAGAAACTTCACTATTTTCTAAGGAACTGTAATGTAGATCGAGCTGCATTAGTCTCCTTGGTGGGGTAAACTTAGATGATACAGATGTTGCGGCGTGTGTTCGGTATTCTTGTGATAGAATTCCCATCCTGCATCCGCCTTCAACATGTGAGACTTGCATTTAGGGCAGCTTGAGACACTGGATAAAAGTAGCTGCTATACCCTACTAATACCGTGCCTTGCCCGCCTAAAGTTTGCTTATATGGTTATGGCAGATTTCTTTATCATACATATGGCTCTATATTTTCTTTCAATGCCCGTTTGGTGTGGTACTGCCTGGCAAGACTCCGTAACCCAGCCAGGGTAGGATTTTGCTGTATCAGAATGAGAACTGGTTGCCTTTTCACATGAAAGCAATCCGATTTCCCTACGATCATCTTTGGAGATTGCGTTGCATGACTTCCAACATGGAATAAACTACTTCTTGGACCTAGTTTCTAAGTCAATAACTTATAACTACATCAATCTTTTTTTCATAGCATTGAAGGTTTTTAATGCAGCTGCTCGTTGATTTTTTTTTTTTTTTACAAAATTTGAATGTGTTACGCGGGCTGATTTTTAGCATGTTTCCAACAGGAATAGAAAAATAACAATTCTAATACCTTCCCTTGCCCGCCTGAAGTGTGCTTATATGATTACAGTGGATTTCTTTATCTTACATATAGATCTTTATTTTTGTTCAACGCCTGTTTGGAGTGGTGCTACCCGACGAGACTCTGCAACCTAGCTAGAGTAGGATTCTACTATATCAGAATGGAAACTGGCTGCCTTTTCATTTGAAAGCAATCCGATTTCCCTACTGTCGTCTCAGTGGATTGTATTGCCTGACCGCCAACATGTAACAAACTACGTCTTGCACCTAGTTTCCAAGTCAATAACTTATAACTCCACCAATCTTTTGTTTGTAGCATTGAAGGTTTTTAATGCAGCCACTTATTAATTTTTTTTTTCAAAATTTGATTGTGTTACGCAGGCCGAGTTTCAGCATATTTCCATTAAGAAAAGAAAAATAACAATTCTAATTTTCTTCAATCATAATTATTATAATTTTAGATGAGCGCAATAGAATGATTCATGGGCTAAGGTTTTCTAGCTATTTGAAGTGCAAGAAGTATAACTATCCACGGAGTGATTCCTTAAAAGAGATATTACCCCGTTCTATTTTTAAAAGACAATAGCATTGTGTAGTTTTCTAATAGTGAGATGAGTACAACAAAATGATTCACATATTACGTTAGGTTTTCTCACAATTTGAAGTACAAGACTCATAACTAATCATAAAATGATTTGTTGAATGATACATGGCCCGTTATATCTTTATTAGACAAGTAGCCCCGTGTAGTTTTCTAATGGTTATTCAATGAAATGATTCGTGGATTTAGATAGCTTTTCTTGCTATCTAATGGTTAGATGAGTACAACTTAATGATTCTTAGACTAAGATAGTTTTTCTAGCTATTTGTGGAACAAGGCGCGTAACTGTCTACAGAATAATTCCTCAAAAGAGATATTGCCCATTCTTCCCTTAAAGGACAAGTAAATAGCTCTATTTGGTTTTTCTTAATGATTAGATGAGTACAAAGGAATGATTCTTAGCCTCATATAGTTTTTCTAGCTAGGTGAAGCACAAGACGTGTAACTATCCATGAAATGATTCCTTAAAAAGATATAGCTCCGTTCTATATTTAAAGGACAAATAAATAGGCTCTTGTAGTTTCTGATGGCTAGATGAGCATAACGGATAGATGAGCAAAACAGAATGATACACAAACTGAATGATTCCTTAAAAGAGATATGGACATGTTCTTTCCAAAATGAATAAGTAAATAGCCTTGTGTAGTTTTCTAATAGTTAGATGACTAGAACGGAATGATTCACGACCTTAGATAGTTTTTTTAGCTATTTGAAGTACAAGACGCATAACTATCAATGGAATGATTCTGTAAAGGGATATTGCCCCGTTCTATCTTTAAAGGACAAGTAAATAGCCCAATGTATTTTTCTAATGGTAGATGAGTACAACAGAACGATTTGAAACCTTAGAGAGTTTTTCTATTAATTCAAAGTACAAGAAGCATAACTATCCACGAAATGATTCTATTTAATAGGTATTACCCCGTTCTATCTTTAAAGGACTAGTAAATCACCTCTTGTAGTTTCTAATTGTTAGATGATTTCAATAGCATGTATCACAGAGTTAGATAGGTTTTTGAGCTATTTGAAGGACAAGATACGTAACTATCTACAGTAAGATAGTTTTCTAATGGTTAGATGAGTACAACGTAATGAGTACTACATAATGGTTCACGGCCTTAGATAGTTTTCTAGCTATTTAAAATACAAGACGCCTAACTATCTACACAATGTTTCCATAAAAGAGATATTGCCCCAGTCTATCTTTAAAGGACAAGTAAATAGCCCAGTGCAGTTTTCTATCGGCTAGATGAGTACAACAGAATGATTCACGGATTATAGGTTTTCTAGCAATTTGAAGTATAAAACACGTAACTATCCATGAAAATTCCTTATAAGAGATATGCCCCGTTTTATATTTAAATGAAGGTAAATGGTTCCGTGTAGTTTTTTCTGGCTATCTGAATTACAAGACGCGTAGATCGATGGAGTAATTCCTTAAAAGAGCTATTGTCTGGTTCTATCTTTAAAGGACAAGTAAATAGCATGGTACAGTTTTCTGACGATTAGAAGAGTATAACATAATGATTCATGGACTAAGATAGGTTTCCTAGCTATTCAAAGTACAAGACACGTAACAATCCGCGGAATGATCCTTTAAAAGAGATATTGCCCCATTCTATCTTTAATGGACAAGTAAATAGCCTCGTGTTGTTTTCTAATGATTAGATGAGTACAATGGAATGATTCACGGCCTTAGATACTTTTTCTAGCTAGTTGAAGTACAAGATACGTAACAATCCATGAGATAATTCCTTAAAAGAGATATTGCCTAGTTCTATCTTCAAATGACAAGTAAATAGCCTCATGTAGTTTTCTAATAGGTAGATGAGTAAACGGAATAAATTGAGCTCTTAGATAGTTTTTCTAGCTATTTGAAGTACAAGACTCATAACTTTCTATGGAATTATTCCTTAAAAGATATATTGCCCCGTTCTATCATTAAATGACAAGTAAATAGACTCGTACAGTTATCTAATGGTAAGATGAGTGCAACAGAATGATTCTTAGACTAAGATAAGTTTTCTAACTATTTGAAGTGCAAGGCACATAACTATACAAGGAATTGTTCCTTAAAAGAGATATTGCCTCGTTCTGTGTTTAAAGGACAAGTAAATAGTGTTGTGCAGTTTTCTAATGGTTAGATGAGTACAAATGAATAATTCAAGGCCTTAGATACATTTTCTAGCTATTTGAAGTACAAGACGCGTAGTAATCCATGGAATGATTCCTTAAAAGAGATATTATCCCGTTCTATCTTTAAAGGACAAGTAAATAACATTGTTTAGTTTTTCTAATGTTTAGACGAGTACAACGAAATGATTAGCATACTTAGATAGGTTTTCTCACTATGATTCGTTAAAAAATACATGGCACTTTCTATCTTTATTGGAGAAGCAAATAGCCCCGCGTAGGTTTCTAATGGCCATTCAATGGAATGATTCACGGCATTAAATAGTTTTAACTGGCTAGGTAATGATTCCTTAAAATAGATAATCAGTACATCATAATGACTTTTGGACTTAGCTAGTTTTTTTTAGCTATTTGACGTACAAGAGGAATAACTATCCATAGGATAAATCCTTAATAGAAATATCGCCCCATTTTTTCCTTAATGGATAGGTAAATAGTCCCCTATAGTTTTCTAATGGTTAGATGAGTACACTGGAATAATTCTTGGCCTTAGATAGTTATTCTAGCTAGTTGAAGTATTAGACGTATAACTATCAAATATTACCCTGTTCTATATTTAAAGGACAAATAAATTGCCTCGTGTAGTTTATAGTGGTTGAAGTTTCTAATGGTTAGATGAGGACAATAGAATGCTGAGTTAGATAGGTTTTCTCGCCATTTGAAGTACAAGACTCGTCACAATCCATGGAATGATTCCTTAAAAAAGATATGTTCCCGTTCTTTCTTTGATGGACAAGTAAATGGCCCCATGTAGTTTTCCAATGGTTAGATGATTTCAGTGGAATGATTCACGCAGTTAGGTATGTTTCCTCGAATTTAAAGTACAAGATGTGTAGCTATCCACGGAATGATTCCTTAGTAGTGATATGGCCCTAATCTTTCCTTAATAGATAAGTAAATAGCCCCGTGTAGTTTTGTAATGGTTAGATGAGAACAACAGAATGATTCGTGTCATTAGATAGTTTTTTTGGTGTGTGTCGAATCCAACAAAAAATAATAAACTTGCTCTTAAAATGTAATAAAATACATTAGTATTGAGCGAGGTCATATCTGTAGAGATTGGTGAGATTTAATTCTTCAAAATTAGAACAACAAATAAAAGAGGGATTTGATTTTAACGAAAAAAATAACAGAAAATAAAATAAATTATAGAACAATTTAAAGTGTAAAATTCTAAAAATATGAATTGCTAAGAAAATAATATATGTGACAAATATCCAACTCAAGGTATAATCTCAGAATTGATTCTAACAATTGATTATTGATGTAAATATAAAACCTGAATTTTGTTTGCCCACCTACTATGGGCGGGGTTACACCGCTAACTTCTGACATGGCACACACATGGCTAGGCATGGCGTACACATAGCCGCCATGTGTGTCGGCTATGTGTGTGCTACGTTAGAAGTAGCCGGTGTAAGCCCACCCACAGTGGGCAGGTGAACATAACTGTATAAAACCCTTTATTCTTTCCCTGAATTGGTTATGATTATTGATACGATCGAACGGCCGATCCTTCGTTAATTTTTCGATAACCAACTTGATTATTTCTTTTGCTAACAAACAATCTTAGAAACGTTCTTAGGATTTAATTTTTTAACAACATTAAACACTAGAAAGATTACCAATTCTAACTACTTAATAGATACGATCAATTCATTTAAGCTAGGTTATATAATATATATGTATATATATTTCTATAAGATGAACTGAATACCCTATTTGTAATCAATTTGTTATTTTACCACT
Organism: Nyctanthes arbor-tristis; assembly: GCA_963692815.1. NCBI lineage: Eukaryota > Viridiplantae > Streptophyta > Magnoliopsida > Lamiales > Oleaceae > Nyctanthes > Nyctanthes arbor-tristis. Next base: position 4,345 of record CAVNYN010285130.1, on the reverse strand, counting down.
TAGATTAGAATTTTCTAAACAATTACGGGACTAGAATTCTAACTGACAATATATTATTCTGACGATTAAACAACTTGTACTTTGTATAATCAATCAAAAAATAATATAACTAAACACGAGAAATATATAAATATGCAAAGAATAAAGAATACAATAAAATTAATCCGATATTACAATTGTGGAAGAATCAAAACTTCGAAAATCCTTGTATTGGAAAAGTAAATTGCTTATCCATTGACTAGGGAAAAATCACCTAAAAATATTTCTCCAATTCGACGTGTAGAATGAATTGAAAATTTCCCCGAAACTTTGCTTGCCGACCCAATGTGTCCCATAAGAGAATTCCTCAAAACTCAAAAGTATTTCTTTTTGCTTTCTCTTCTTTTTTTTTTTCCTTTTAGACGACTCTGGCAAACATTTAATTCGTAGCCATGGATATTTTTTCTAGCTATTGGAAGTGCAAGATGCGTAACAATCTGCAGAATGTTACTTAAAGGAGATATTGCCCCGTTTTAACTTTAAAGGACAAGTAAATAGCATCGACTAATTTTCTAATGCTTAAATGAGTACAACGGAATGATTCACAACCTTCCGTAGGTTTTTTGGCTATTAGAAGCACAAGACGCGTAAGTATCCTTGGAATGATTTCTTGAAAGAGATATTGCCCCGTTTGTTCTTTAAAGGACAAGTAATAGCAATGGTTAGACGAGTACAACAGAATGATTCACGAACTAAGGTAGTTTTTCTAGCAATTTGAAGTACAAATCACATAACTATCCACGGAATGATTCCTTAAAAGAGACATTGTCCCCTTTAATCTTTAAAGGACAAGTAAATAGGCTCGCGTTTTTTTCTAATGGTTAGATGAGTAGAACGGAATGATTAGTAGCTGTGGATAGTTTGTCAAGCTACTTGAAGTACAAGACGTGTAATAGTCCATGGAGTGATTCCTTAAAGGGAATATTATCCCATTCTTTCTTTGAAGGACAAGTAAGTAGCCTCGTCTAGTTTTCTAATGGTTAAATGAGCACAATGAAATGATTCACAGGCTTGGATAGCTTTTCTAACCATTTGAAGAACAAGATGTGTAATTATCCACGAAATTATTCCCAACTGTTATTTCTTTAAAGGATAGGTAAATAGCCCCATGCAGTTTTCTAACGGTTAGATGAGTGCAATAGAATTATTCATGGCCTTCGATAGTTTTTCTAACTATTTAAAGTACAAGACGCGTAACTATTCATAGAATGATTCCATAAAACAGATATTACCACATTCGATCTGTAAAGACAAGTAAATAGCTCTTTATAGTTTTCTAACAGTTAGACGAACACAGCATAATGGCTCACGGACAAAGATAAGTTTTCTAGCTATTTGAAGTACAAGACGTGTAGCTATCCACAGAACGATTCCTTAAAAGAGGTATTATCCTATTCTATCTTTAAAGGACAAGTAAATAGACTCTTGTAGTATTCTAATGCTTAGATGAGTACAACGGAATGATTTACAGCCTTAGATAGTTTTTCAAGAAACTTAAAGCATAAGACACATAACAGTCGGCGGAGTGTTTCCTTAAAAGAGATATTGCCCTATTCATTTCTTAATGGATATGTAAACAGTTCCACGTAGTTTTCTAATGGTTAGATGATTTCAACAGGATGATTCTAGTTGCTAGATGGGTTTGCTCACTATTAGATGTACAAGACACGTAACTCTATCCACGGAATGATTCTTTGAAATAGATATTATCCTGTTCTATTTTTTAGAGGACAAATAACTAGCCTGTTGTAGTATTCTAAGGGTTAGACGAGCACAGCAGAATAATTAACTGACTAAGATATGTTTTCTTGCTATTTGGAGCACAAGATGCGTAACTATCTGTAGAATGATTCCTTGAAAGAAATATTGCACCATTCTCTCTTTAAAGGACAAGTAAATGGCCTCATCTAGTTTTCTAGTAGTTAGATGAGTACAACAGAATAATTCGTAGCCATAGATAGTTTTTCTAGCTATTTGAAGTGCAAGGTACACAACATTCTGCGAGATGATGACTTAAAGAAGATACTGCCCCGTTTTAACTTTAAACGACAAGTAAATAGCCTCAACTAATTTTCTAATAGTTAGATGAGTACAATGGAATGATTCGCAGCCTTAGGTAGTTTTTCTAGCTATTTGAAGCACAAGACTTGTAACAATCAATAGAGTGATTCGATAAAAGAGATAATACTGTGTTTTTTCCTTAATGGACAAGTAAATCGCCCCATGTAGTTTTCCAATGGTTAGATGATTTCAACAGAATGATTCACAGAGTTAACTAGGTTTTCTCGCTTTTTGAAGTACAAGACGCATAACTATCCATAGAATAATTCCTTAAAATAGATATTGCCCCTTTTATCTATGAAGGACAAGCAAATAGCCTCATATAATGTTCTAAAGGTTACATGAGTGCAACAGAATGCTCACAGCCTTAGGTAGGTTTTTTGCCTATTTGAAGTACAAGACGCATAACTATCCTCATAACGATTCCTTAAAAGAGATATTGCCCCGTTCAATTTTTAAAGGACAAGTAAATAGAAATGGTTAGACGAGTGCAACATAATGATTCATGAACTAAGATAGGTTTTCTAACAATTTGAAGTACAAATCACGTAACTATCGACGGAACAATTCCTTAAAAGAGATATTGTCCTGCTCAATCTTTAAAGGACAAGTAAATAGCCTTGTGTAGTTTTCTAATAGTTAGAGGAGTACAACGGATTGATTTATAGCCTTAGATAGATTTTTCTAGCTATTTGAAATGCAACACACGTAACAATCCACAGAATGATTACTTAAAATAGATATTGCACCATTCGTTCCTTAGTGGACAAGTAAATAACCTTATATAGTTTTCTAGTAGTTATATGATTTCAATGGAATGATAACCTTAGTTACATAAGTTTTCTCACTATTAGAAATATAAGACTCATAACTATCGACGAATTGATTCTTTAAAACATACATTGCCCAGTTCTATCTTTAAAGGACAAATAAATAGCTCCATGTAGTTTTCTAACGGTTAGATGAGGAAAACAAAATATTTCATAGAGTAAGACATGTTTTCTAGCCATTTGAAATACAAGACGTGTAACTATCTAAAGAATAATTTCTTAAAAGAGATATTGCCTCATTCTATCTTTAAAGGACGAGAAAACAGCATCGTCTAGTTTTCTAATGGTTAGATGAGTACAACGGAATGATTCCCAGCCTTGCATGGTTTTTCTAGTATTTGAATTACAAAATGCATAAGAATCTATGGAATGATTCTTTAAAGGAGATATTGACCCATTCTATCATTAAAGGACAAGTAAATAGCCTTGTCTAACTTTCTAATCGTTAGATAGTTTTTCTAGCTATTTGAAGTGCAAGACACGTAACAATCCACGGAATGATTCATTAAATAGACCCATATTGCTTTTTAACAGGTAGACGTGCACAACAAAATGGCTCATGACTGAAATAGGTTTTCTAGCTATTTAAAGTATAAGACTCATAACTATCCACAAAATGATTTCATAAAAGAGATATTGCCCCATTCTATCTTTAAAGGATACGTAAATAGCCTTGTATAGTTTTCTATTGGTTAGATGAGTACAACAGAATGATTTGCAGCCTTAGATATATAGTTTTACTAGCTACTTGAAGTACAAGACACATAACAATCCACATAATGACTCGTTAAAAGATATATTGTCCGGTTCTTTCCTTAATGGACAAGTAAATGGCCCATGTATTTTTCTAATGGTTAGAAAATTTCAAAGAATGCTTCATGGAGTTAGATTAGTTTTCTCGCTCTTTGAAGTACAGGATGCGTGACTGTCCATGGAATGATTCCTTAAAAGAGATATTACCCCTTTATATCTTTAAAGGAAGAGTAAATAGCCTTGTCTACCTTTTGAAAGGTTAGATGAGTACAATAGAATGATTTTCGGCATTAGATAGTTTTCTAGCTACTTGAAGTACAAGACGTGCAACTATCAACAGAATGATTCCGTAAAAGATATATTGCCCCGTTCTATCTTTAAAGGACAAGTAAATAACCCCTTTATGTTTTCTAACAGTTAGATGAGCATAAAAGTGTGGGTCACGGACTAAGATAGGTTTTCTATCTATTTGAATTACAAAATGCGTAATTATATATGTAATGATTCCTTAAAAGAGATGTTACCCCGTTCTACCTTTAAAGGACAAGTAAATATCCTTGTGTGGTTTTCTAATAGTTAGATGCGTAGAACGGAGTAATTCATAGTAGATATTCCCCATTCTTTCCTTAATGGACAAGTAAGTAGCCCCATATAGTTCTCTA
>CAVNYN010285125.1:0-24974 GCA_963692815.1 Nyctanthes arbor-tristis | reverse complement strand
TCGAACAAACCACGAAGAGTTACAAGAAAACTCTTCAAGGTGCTAGACTCACTAATTTTTCTCTCAACTCACTTGTACCACTTGTGTATAAAAGAAGAAGAAAACATCTCTATTTATAGGCTTCGTTTCCTTGGAAGACAAGACAATCCTTCTATGATTTGGATTCCTTTTCCTCCTAGGATTCTTCTTCTTTCCCTTTCTTTTTCCTTTTCAACTTTGGATTATTTTTGGCAACAAACCCAACAATCTCCACCTTGCCAAAATAAGTCAAAATCTTCATCTTCTACAGTCTTGTACACAATACTTGAGAAATTACCAGGCAAGCATTTGACACACTTTGATAGTCCCATAATCCACCACATAAGTATAACCACTTAGAATTAACAACAAATTCCAAGCATTTCATCGGCTCAATGTCGAAATAAACCTGCCGAAATTTGTAGTGCAGCTCTCTCGTTGGCTTTTCAGAGAGCTCATCAGCCATCGACATTACTACAAACACACACCTTGCATCACCGCCAACCAATGCCGTGTGTAAATACAACCGCTAGAAGTAACACACATCCTTTACCATGACACCTAGCGACACGCCATGGGGATGTACTCACATACTTCATAGCACATCTCCACCGCCCTCACACCAAGAGAGTCTGATTGTCCAAATCCGAACAGTAGCCAAACCTACTCCACCTGAACAATGTTTTCTCACGTGGTCAGTTAGTCTACAACACCAACAAGTTGCAACAACCACCAGTCCCCAGATGATCTCATTGAGAATTTTTGTATCTGCACCAACTCGCAAAGAACTGAACAATTTTTCCAGGTGCAACAAATTTGAAGAACCCCTTGCCGGATCCACCTCTCCAAATTGACGCCATAATTCCTTCACAGTAAATATTCTATGAATATTTACAAGAATATTTCTGGCTAGATGAAGACACATCCTGATTCCAGTCTTCAAATATAAATCTTCCCAATCACTATCGCTCATACTGGTTCCAGCAACTTTGTTAGAACAAGGAGAAGGTTTTCCTTTGAAAGCTTTAAATTGCCCAATCAAAATCAAGAAATTCTAGACTTGTTCTAACCACAAGTCAAACTTGATTCTCACCACTTCGTATGCCATATTTTCCTCTGCTCCACCTCAAACAAAACCTGATGCTCTGATACCACTGTTGGGAATTAATGTAGATTCCCCGATTACACCCGCAGGACCGTTGTTCAAGGAATTTAATCGAGATAAGAAAAATAAAAGACGAAGACGAATTTAACGGACTGTCAAAACTTTCCACTATATGATTAAAGTCGCTACAACCATACAGAATTTTCACTCGCCAAAACCCATCCCCCAAGTATTACAAGAAAAATATATCAAGCTTTACCGCATCTCTGAATTTCTACCCTTTGCCTAACCGGCGAAGAATTATAGAAATCCCAAGACGCTATGCTACTATTTTTCTTCACAAGACTCTCTGACCCGACCCAAGTGACACCGGAAAAATCACCCTGAGTTTTATTACACCTAATTTTCTACCCTTCGAACAAACCACGAAGAGTTACAAGAAAACTCTTTAAGGTGCTAGACTCACTAATTTTTCTCTCAACTCACTTGTACCACTTGTGTATAAAAGAAGAAGAAAACATCTCTATTTATAGGCTTCGTTTCCTTGGAAGACAAGACAATCCTTCTATGATTTGGATTCCTTTTCCTCCTAGGATTCTTCTTCTTTCACTTTCTTTTTCCTTTTCAACTTTGGATTATTTTTGGCAACAAACCCAACAGGAAATGCCCACGGTGGTTATCACTGACAACCGAACTGACCATGGTGATTAGAAAGATGGTTAGGGTTGAGCTGCTTCGGTGATCTTAAATTTTTGATTCCTTTGTAACTCAACGCATTGTAATTCTTTTTGTTATCTCTGAGACATCTGCTTAGTTTTTTATCACATCATTCTTAGCTCATTTTTCAATCAATAATCTTTCCTTTGAGTCAAAATGAAAGTGCATTCTGGATCCATAAATAAGTGAGACAATTTCTAAAATGGTCAAATTCAAAAAGTAAGTTCAAATATGGCCTATTTAAAAAACTTGAGAAAAATGGCCTTTTTTATGAAAATTACATTATTACCCTTAAGCAATAATTTTTTGTTACATCCGTATATCTCTACAATTTATCTATATATCTTTATAATTACAATTTTAAGTGCTGATTCTCGACACTATAGTTTGATAAAAAAATGTCCATATAATTTATTTATATATCTTGACATTTAATCGCGATAATTTTCGATAGTTACATCTTTGTGAAACCACTCTTACATTACATTCTATATAGTTGAATAGTAGATGCCGACAGTTACATGCTGTAAATCTAGATAGTTTCCTTTCATGTCAAAAAAGAAAAATCTTCCGTATAGGTACAGCATGTCTAAACTACCAAAGAGGGTCTTCTGGGGGTACGGAGGATTTTTGGAGGAAGAATTGGCCAAAATTGCCAGCGCGTGAGACTTAAGCGCCATCCACGCGTTGACAAATTCTGATTGCCAACCAGTGCGGTTGGATTCGTCTCTTCATTCTGAGTAACTTTTCCTTTTGCACCAACGTCAAATTTCTGTCCAATCACTACAGATTTAGCGATAAACTTGTGATGCAAATTTGATTTAGGGTAACTTCAATGATGAAATTTTACGTTCACGAGCTATTTTGCATTTTCCAGTAGGTGTTAAAGAAGATTTTGGTGGGGTTCAATTGCTTGGATTGTTACCCGAATGAAGAGATCAAAGAAGTGGGGATTTTAGAATTGGTGTTAGAATTTTTGGTTAGAGGCAATTTTGTCTAAAAAATTGGAAAATTGACATTTTTGTATAGGTTTAAACAGTAGACACTTTTGAACTTGACATATTAAAAGTGATCATTTTTGTAATTTCCTCTATATATGTGGAGCTCTAATATATTTTCGTAATTTTGTTTCCTTGATCGGGCTCATGCGGCAGTTGGGCTCCATGTGCCTAGGGAATTTTGTTTCCCTAATTGCGCTCAACCAACCTTTAGGAATTTATTGATTGACAAAGTTCATTTGCAGTTAGGAAAAGGAAGTGGCTTCATATAGCCTTGATTACATATTAGTTTCAAGCATTGATGGAGACTAAGCAACTTCGGATCCTCCCTATCTACTGATAGAATTAAACTAGCAGTAACCTACCCTTTGACTATTGAACTAATGGTTAAATTTAGCACTATTGGTTAGCACGACCAATGTGGCATAAATCAAGAGTTAAATTTAACTTACTTACATGTCACTTAACAATACGTAAAAACTGGTTGGAATTATGCTCTAATGGTTAAGATTCTGGCAATCCAGGCTGAAGATTTCGGATTGGAACCACACTTGTCCTCTCCAAATTTCCATCCTCTCTCCTATATCTCCTTGTTATAAAAAATTTAAAAAATTAAAAAATAAAAACAACTCTACTTTTGCTTATATAAATAATTAAATTTAACACTACCACCAATGGAATCCCATTTTGGCATCATATGCACAGGCACGACGTGCCTCAATGCATGCCGCGTAGCTATATGGTGTCATATAGTGCCATATGTATAGTACTAGATCAATTTTGATCACGAATGTGGATGCTTTTAAGGTTTACTGAATTGGGCAGATGAGTTGGGTTTAGCGAATTGGACTAATAGGACTTTTTTCTGATTGCGGAGTGTGATCAACAAATCATCATCAAATAATACTAGTAGGTAGATAATATGATAATCTTAGTTTGATAGTGCTCGCATTTTGAGAGAAAGAGATCTCGAGTTCATACTATACCTACACCTTCCAAAATTTCTCTATTCTCCCCTATATTTCCCTTATATAATATATCCCATTCATTCAAATTTAATTTAAAAATTAGTGTAATTAAAATAAATTTCTAATGTTGAAACTTAAATCAATCCGTCTTTAACAGGTGTGGCTTGATCTGGCTTGGATTGACACCATTTCATTGATAGGTCCAATGTGGCATTAAATCGCCAATTTGAAAAAGGCGATTTTGGTTCGGTTTTTGATTTTACAGTTTCTACAACCCTAATAATATTCATGTAAAAAATTTAAAAATAATAGATCTTCAATGCAACAATGTCTATAGTCATAGGTATGAAATGAAATACTCATTATATTTAAAACACTCTCTAACACAACATTATGCATTATTTGTGTATATATGACACTATTATTGGATAATTAGAAAAATAGAAAGAGAGAAAATCTGAAAGTATTAATTGACAAAAATAATAAATAAAAAGAAAAGAGTAAAAATAGTATTAAAATAGTGGCAAACAATTGTCTAATATTTACTAAGTCACATCGCCAATTTTTTTTTTTTTTTTTTTTGTCATTTGCCAAGAAATATCATCTTGAAAATGTTCCGTTGAAATGCGTATTTATTATATCAGATCGTTAACGAGAAAATTCTTTTTCTAATTATTCGTGATCACGTCTAACAACTTTGTGAAATTTCTTGTAGAAGAACCATTTGGTCCGACGGCAATGAGTGCGAGTTCTTTTAAGATCCAAAGACGTTCTCTCATTTTCTTTCCTTCTTCACCCACCAATACTAGTTCAAGGGCTCGCTCCATCGAACATTTTGTGAACACTCCACCTTTAACCCGCACGCAAATTTGCAATACATTTTCAGCCATCCAAGCATTAATGTGGTGATCCCCGAAAAATGGCCTGCCTATAATAGGCACACCTGCGGCAATACTTTCTTGCATCGAGTTCCATCCACAGTGACTTAAGAAAACTCCAATTGAAGCATGGGCCAAAACGTGCACTTAGGGTGCCCATGGAACGATTTTTCCGTCGCCTTTCGTCCTTTCCAAAAATCCGTCTGGTAAATATGAAAACGACTTTTCTTTTAGTGACCAAAGGAAAGGGATTTTATTTTCCTCGAGTGCTTCTGCCATTGCCCTCAACTCCTGTGGAGCGGGCATTGCCGCAGTTCCAAATCCAATATACGCAACTACTCTGCTTGAGAGAGCACCAAGATAATATTATAAACAAAAACAGAAGTGGTAAAACAAAACCAAAAATGAAGCGGGAAAAAGTATTGGAAAAGCACAAATCTATAATAACTTTGTCAAGAAATCTCAATGTGCTTTAACCTTGCGGAGACTACGTACGTGGCACATAACGAACGAGCTAGACAGGATAAGACTTCCACCCCTAAAAGTCAACAACATCAACGGACGGCGTGGCAAAAAGCTATAAATACGTAATAAATGACTAAATAAATGACGCTATGATATGTCAAAATCAAGACGGTTGGTCAGTTGAAAAGAATAAATGCAATCGGTTTTGGTAACCAATTATAAATGTGTTGATTTATAACCGAAATTTAATTGTGTCACGTGAAAATAATAATTAAAATTATGTAAGAGTTTAAGTCAAATCAAATATGTAGTTAAATGTAATGTTGTCATATTTAAATTAGTTGATAAATTCGAGGTGTTTTTAATTTGTAGCCAAACATTATATATATACTTATGGCATTACTCACATAGTTAATTAAAATGAAAATTTTATATATTATTATACTCATTTTTGTACTGTTTAAAAAAATACATAGAGAGAACAAAGTAGTTGAATACTTGATCATGAAATGTCTTTAAAGTATCTCATGAACTTTTAATTTAAATTTATATGAGTATAAAATAAGACTGATCGCAAATTAAATAAAAAAGAAAAGAAAAGAAAAGACTTGTTATTTCATGAGAATTCAGAATATGTTACTTTTAACTAATTAAAAAATCGATATGTATGTTAAAAATATGCCCTGTTGAAAAAATCCCCAATTAACAATCAATTAGGTCACATGAATGTACATGTTTCATAATTATACCAGTATGGTAGAATATGTTAGATATTCTTGGAATATTGAAATTTTGTTCTTCAAATGCATGCTGTGAATATGAAACATCTGAAAGAGTGTCGGTGTTGTGTTATATATACGCAGCACTCATAATTCAATGTGTTAAATCATATTTTTTTAACAAGTAATACTATCTAACACCACTGATACTTAACACAATATCAATGTTGAATCAAGTGAGTTTATTCATAAATTCAATTTTACTTATCATTTAATGCCAATTATCGAGTCTAATATCTAAGAAAACCTGGTTTTCTGAGTGTTCAACCATGGGATACAGCCATGCGGGTCTGCCTTATCCAATGACAACGATGGAGACGCAAAATTGAAGGGGCCGACATGCAGTGCACAACGTAACTTTTGCGTTAGATCTTTCACAATGCTCGGCTCTAATTCTTCAAAGGAATTTATGGCCACCGCAGTTGCCCGCTGTAAATTTTGTCCCATTTTGTGAAGCATTACAGAAAATGGTGAATCTAAGTTCCTTGAGACGACTCCGCTGGGCAAATCACCAAGACGTAGCGCAGAAAATCCAGGAATAAAATCGACCACTTCATCTTCTCGTCCAACTATGCCTTTCATTTTATAATTCATCATAAGAAAATATTACACGTAACAACGAAATTTTGGTTGTGGTGACAGGTCACTTTGATCGGTTAAAGTGGGTCAAGAAACTTTCTAGACAAAAATGTTTGAAAGACTTCTTGTAGTCAATAGCGGCGTTTGGATTCCTCTAACCTTTTACGTCGGATATAACAAGTTACACTTCATGATCAAGTGGTTTCAACATGTATCAAAAGAAGCAAATATTAAGTTAAAATCTTAATTTGGGCTACCCAATTAAATGAGTAATACTACATGTACAACAATTCGTAGAAACACACACTTGGTCAACTTCTGTTAACTTATCCATCACATCATTCTTTTATGAATGGATATTACACAGACACACGTGTTTGTACAACTTCTTGTACATTTTTTTTTGTGCCAATAGCATTTTTCTTAAAGAAAAATATGCAATTTACTAGAGAAAAACTGAAAAAATAAAAAAATCCCACCTACATTTGAGGAGGTATGGACATGAAATTTATATAAAATGCACACGTTAGGTGATTTAAACTGCAGATCAAGTGGTGATGGTAGCTAACATGCATGTGATGTGAATAGCTAGCATCAGTACCTTCGGGTCCAACAGTTTGCCTAATGAGGTCAGTGTAAAAATGAGCAGAAAGAGACCAACTAGCAGGTGCCCATATCGGCACCCATGGAACACCCTTTTCGTCTGCCGTATCAGTTGAAACCCACAAAAATGCATCAGCTATGATACAACTGACTATAAGCCCGATCTCCTTCTCTGCTACCTCTAGAACTCTCCTAAAGTTCTCAGGAGCCACCTTCAAGAAAAACTCGATGTCCTCTTGCGGCTTGCCCGTGAACACATAACCCTCAGGCACGCCATCGGGGACATCATAGGGCTTGACATTTTCCGGTGTTGGCACTGAAAATATGGAAGCATTTGACTTGGCTGTACTGAAAAAGGAAAACGTGACATTCATCGCAATAGGGGCTATCCTGCATAAGAGGCCGAAGAGTTGTCCTGGATGCGAGGCAAATGGAAAGGCAAGTACGGCTACGTGGCGATGAATGGAGGTATTAACCATGCTATCCTTGATTGTGATGCGAAGCCAGATACTTGGCCAAATGAAAATGGTAAGCTAATTTATAGGTGCCAAACTATTATGATTGTGATTGGCAATTATTCTAAATCAATTTAAATTAAATTTAATTTAAATTTTAGTCATGTGTTATTATTATTGGATTTTTTTTTAAAAAAGTAAAAAGTTGCCATTTTTTTTTTTAGAAATAAACTAATAAAATAGTATCACCTAAGTAATTTTTAAACCAACTAGTTTCTAAACACATTTTTACATCTGTTTGATTCAGATTTTTTAAAAAAAAAAATTCAATATTGAAAATTATTCTTGGGCCTTTTTATAGGAAAAAGGGGAACCATGCATTTAGGTGAAATGGGCCCCATAGGTACCTTGGATGTTGCCATTCTTCCGGTTTTACCCTTGTTTCTATTTTGTTTTCAAATTTGAATCTACTGGTAACTTTGTTTCTATTTTGTTTCCAAACTTGCATCTACTGCACCTTTGTTTCTATTTTGTTAATTTACTTTTTTATTTATATATAGAGGAAAATTTGGATGATAAACATTATGCAAGAATCAAAGAAAGATGATCCTCTTTTAACCCCCACCCCCCAAACACACACACAAACCAAAAAAAGGGAAGAACGAACAAAGTTGATAACGTCATATTTTTGTCTCTCCAATTTCCTACTATTTTATGCCGGCATGGACCTAAGAGAAAGAGCAGCATTTCAATCTTTTATTTTAATTCACACAAGTCTATTTTCTGTGGAGTTAATTAGCACTCCAATATAGCCAACTATCAATTATAAACCGGCACATAGGATGCTAATACGTTTTTCCCCAAAGCTAGTTTGCCACCAGCCACAGCAGTACCATCTACTAAAATTTGTTCCTTCTTAATACATTTACCCACTGGTGAATCTCGTCCGGCCTGTGTTTGCCCCAAAAATTTTATTTTCTTCAATATATAAAACTTTTAATTTTTTAATGAATTTCTTAATTGAATTGAATACCTTTCAATCTAATTAGGATTCGACATGCAACATAGCAGAGAGTAGGTTGGTTCCATTGATCGAGCGAATCTCATTATTTGGGATGAAGCCCGTATGATCAATCAGTATTGTTTGAAAAAATTGCCAGGACAATGCAAGATATCTTACGAGAGAAAAATCCATTGAGTTTGGAACAACCATTTGGGAGAGAGCCTATTGTTTTCAGAGGAGATTTCTGCTAGATATTTTCTGTTATACCAAAGGGCTCCATACAACTATTAATTCGTCTGACTTGCAGAACCACTGTAAAGTCTTAAGACTAACAAATAAATATGAGACTTCAAGTACACATGGATTGCACTGAGTTAAAAGATTTCCTTGATTGAATGTTAAACATTGGAGATGGAAAAATTGGTCGACCATGCAATGCTTTTGCAACAGTTGGGATACCGAATGATCTCCTAATACATGGCTCAAAAGATCTAGGGGAATCGAATGTTATGCAATATATCCAAATTATTTAACTGATGATGTTGATTCGTCCTATTTAAATAGAAGAGCTACACTTGCCCCCATATTTAGGTGGTTGACATGGTGAATGAATATATCTACCGATTATCTACATCTACACATATATAGAAGAGCCAACATCTACCTCTACTATTCACAGTTTGGTGGGCAATTTCATTTTTTTTTTAATTTAATTTTTTCCCTTGCAAACCCACCTACCTTTCCTTTTCAAACCCACCTACTACCAAGAGAGATTCAAGGCTTTTTTCTTCTTTGCTTGACAAAACCCCTCTTTCACTCTACACCATACACCTTGTCTCCTAATCCTATCCTTCCCAATCTTCTAATCATATCCTATCATATTCTAATCCCATCCTAAATCCTAAACCTAATCACATCCTATCCTATCCTAATCGTAATCCTTAATTAATAAAAGAGGCAAAAAGGAGTTACTATTCTCACTTTGGTCGTCATTTTCCCTTTTTTTTTTTTTTTTTTGGTTGTGGCTTGTCTGTTTGTTTATGCTTTAAAGAATTTCCGCTTATTTTCATTCTTTTAATAATTATGATGTTATATTTAAAGTAAAAGTATTACTTTATTCTTGTTAATTTTGGCAATATATTAATACTTTTAAATTAGTTCATTTGAGTCTAATTGTATATCTATATAAATTTTTTGACAATTAATATCTATAGGGACTTTTAGAGCATCCACATTCATGTTGTTAAATTTAGCTATTCAGATAAACAAAAAATGCGTTTTAAGTCTTTGTTAAATGTCACGCTTACAAGTAAAATTTAACAGCTATTAAGACCATCTACAATGGAGGTGTTAAATCACATTTTTACTGCTATGTGTTAGTTACAACTTAAAAATGAAGTTACAATGGAGGTGGTAGAAAATGTGCTAAAAGAATCTTTTGAGCTTCAAGTTCAAATTGTTGTTACAATTAACAACAATTTTAACAATAATAGTGACACTCTCTCACTCACATATCATTTAATTTATATTGTAATTGTTGACTTTGGACTTATGGGGAAATAAAATATAAACATTGACCAATAAGCTTTATTTGTAGTTAAATTTCGCATCTTCAATTTGTTAATTTTAACATCTCCAATGTATTAGTAACTGATAGCTAAATTTTAAAATGTTGATGTGCCATTTAACAATCACTTAATTTTTTTTTTTTTTGCTTATGTGACAGGTTAAATTATTCAACTTCATTGTTGATGCTCTAAAATGTTATCTTGCATGTGTTAAATAAGATCACTAAAAGCTACTCAAGTCTAAGTGTGCCTTATTATTTTCAAAAATTATTAGTCAAACTTTATTAAATAAATAAATGAACTATTTTTCAAAAAAAAATTGTTGTAAAGTTAGCAACTCACAAAAAAAAAAAAAAATTCTTAACAATTTCCTTAACACCACTAATATAGAAACTTTTTTGAGTTGTTAACTAATAGCTTTACTTACAACTTAGTTTAACATATTCATATTTTGGTACACCTTTACCCCTTTTGGTGTCTTTTTCTTTTGCTTTGTGCTTAAATTTTCACTTATTTTGATTTTTTATAATTATGATATTATTTTGAAGTCGAAAAATATGCAATATGGGGGTCAAATTAAAGATACAACCTCTACTTTAACAAGAGTCAACAATTTAGAGTAAATTACAGACATATCGCTAGTAAAAATCTTCTTCAAATATTTAGTAAAATTTTTCTTTATATTTTTTCTGAATATCTCAATATTTTCGAATTAGTTCGTTTAAGCTCAGAAGTAATATTTATAGGAGTTTTGATCTATAACCCACAATACATTACTTATGAGACTAATTTGATGTAGCAAAATGTGGTATGATTTATAACTTGATTAAACATGGCCAATTTCAATTCGAGTTCATAAACTGAATATAATAAATATTAAATTTTATAAGTAAATTTAATTACATTAGATTAAATGCTATTACTTTTTATAATTTTTATAATTAATTCAATTCACTTGTATTTATGTGAATTCAACTAAGTTATATTAATTAAATAATAAGTTGAATTAAGTCCAATCAAAATTAAACAAAAAAGGAAATTACATATAATACAAAATATAAAGAACTTGATGCTTAATTAAAAGCGGAGAATGTGACATTGCATTGATGTGTTGGTTTTGAGTTTCTCATGACAAAAGTGTTTGCTCATGAACATAATAACAATACGTTATCAACGATATCTGGCCACGTAGGCGTCTAACGGCACAATCTGATGGGAGATTAAGACTATCAATTATATTATCTAATTAATATTTATTCATTGTTTTCTTTTATAGATGTAGCTATGGGATTGATTTTTATCATTACATCAATGAATTGTTCATTTCAATATGTACTATAATTAGTATTTACAAAATTATAACAAAAAACATCTGTAAAGCACGTGACACAACTAGTTATATGCTAATATAACTCTGCATAATTAAAAGAGGCACTTTTATAGGCACTATTCACAATTTTGTAGGCATTTTTTTAAGGCCTAGGTCTTTTGTTTTGTATCACTTTCATGGGCACTAATCACTTTTGTAGGCTTTTTTTTATGGGCCTTATTTGTTTGTTTCTTATTTAATAAGTTTTGTTTATTTTTATTCTTTCATGATTATGATATTATATTATAGTATCAAATTAAATATCTTAACGTGAATATTAATACAAGTTAACGAGTGAGAGTAAATTACAAATATATATCATTCGTAAAATTATCCCAACTATTTAGAGTAAATTTTTTGCTTTATACTGTGTATTTATTTTTTCTCAACACTCTTATATTTTTAAATTAGTTATTGTTAAAGTTCAATAATAATATTTATGGAGGCTTTTATCTATGACCAATAATTTATTATAAATCAAATTCATGACATGGCGGAAAGTGGTAGGACGTGTGATAGTAAATCTTTTTTTTTTTTTTGTTAAACTACGTTATAAGATTATTATTTAACCAATGATTGATTCCAGATTATTTTTAAATACAATCATGTTTTATGATTTATGAATTTATAATTTAATTCTTTTGGTCATCCATTATTAATTTCAAGTCGAGATCATTTTCTTATAGTAAATTAAAAAGCAATAAATATTAAATTTTCTAATTGAATTCAATTTATACGTTCTATTAGTTATTAGTTTAATAATAATAGTAATAATAATTTATTATTATTATTCTTCAGTTAAGTTCCTCTTCCAACTAATATGTCAACTTTTAATAAAATAGTTTAAATTACTTCAACACATATAATTATTCTATTAAACCCATTTCATTAATTATTAGTAAAGTCTCCTTTACAATTCTAGTGGACATAGTGCAACCGACAATCCCCAACATATAAAAGAGGCAAAAGGGAGTTACTATTCACACTTTGGTCGTTATTTCCCCCCTTTTTCCCCTTTAGTTTGTGGCGTTTATGCTTTAAGGAGTTTTCGCTTATTTTCATTCTTTTGATAATTATGATATTATTTTAAAATTGAAAAATATGCAATGTTGATGCCAAATTAAAGACCTCAACTCATACTTTAATACGAGTTAACAAATGGGAGAAATTATAAATATATCGTTTGTAAGACTGTCTTAAAAATATAAAGTAAAAGTTTTGCTTCTTTTTAATTTTTCTCGACATCCCAATACTTTTAAGTTAGTTCATTTGAGCCCAATTGTAATATCTAGAAGAACTTCTAACAATCAATATAAGGAGCTTTTAATGTAGAATTAAAATTGGATCTTTATGGAGCCAATGTAGCACAATCTGTTGGGAACATCTGGCAGTAGAGGGAAATATGATAATATCTTATTTAGCCATGTTATGGGTTAATTAACCATTGATCGGTTCTATATCATTCTACAAAAGAGTTATGGTATATGTACCGTGGTTTATTATACTTTTTTTATTTGAGTTCATTCTCTTGTATAATCTCTACATTATTAAAAGATCCACGTTCTTTTGACTATTCATATTTTGGTTCTCTTTTTCCCCCTTTTTTTGTGATACAATTGGGGGAACTTTGGGAAGGGTTATAGACTCGAACCTAAGATCTCGTCCTGATAAAGGCTGCTCTTTACCATTTAAGTTTTACCCTTGGTCTTTTTTCAGTTAGTGTCTTTATGTTTTGTTTCTTGCTTAAGTTATTGCTTATTTTCGTTTTTCTAAAATCATAATATTATTGTAAAGTCAAAAAACATGCAATACGGGTGTCAAATTAAAAGATTCAACTTCTAGCTTAATAAGAATTAACAGCTAAGTTTAAATTATAAACACATTGTTCATAAAATTGTCACCAATATTTAGTAAAATTTTTCTTTATACTTTTTCTGAAGATCTCGATATTTTTGCATTAGTTCATTCGAGCCCAAAAGTAATATTTATAGGAATTTTGATATACAACCTAGGATATGTTACTTATGAGATCGGAAGTTTTTGACGTAACGGAATGTGACATGATTTATAACCTGATTTAACGAGACCAATTTCAATTTTAGTTCATTCTCCTGTCAAACTGAATATAACAAATATTAAATTTTAGAGATGTGCTACTTTCTGTTATCTACTTATTTGTTGGATGACGTAGTATGTGTATATTTATTTTTTTCCCGTTACCATTTCAAAAGAAGGTTGGACATCATCTTATGGGGAAAAAGTCACGTTTATACACACAAAGTCACCAACAAATAAACGAGCAAGGGAATCGAGCGTTTTCATAAATTTTATGAATTGAATTAAATTAGATTAAATGCTATTACATTTTACCATTTTAATAATTAATTCAATTCACTTGTATTTAAGATCGGAAGAGCACACGTCTGAGTGAATTCAATTAAGTTCTACTATGTTTGTCCTAAAAAGATAGGCATTTTCCTTTTTTCACATAGATTAAGAAACGTTCATTTAATAGTAATGAAAGAGTAAATGTTAAGATCATTTCTCTATTATACCCTTTCATTTATTAATTATTTTATTTTAATAATTCTATTTTTTATAACTATACACACTAAATATATGTATATAACAGAAGTCATATTTCAAATACTTTTTAAAAAGAAAACTGGACTATCTTTTTAGGACAGAGGTAGTATTAATTAACAATAAATTCAATTAAGTTCCATTAAGATTAAACCAAAAAAAAAATATATATATATATACAGATAACACAAAAATATAGAAAACTTGACCACCTAATTAAAACAAAAGGACGTGACAGTACATTCATGTGTTAGTTTTGAGTTTCCCATGACAAAAGTATTTTTGCTTAGGGTAGTTATATTTATACCATCCTTTTTACTAACCACACTACAATATAAATGCACCACCACAAAGTACATCTTTTATAAATAAACTACATTTAGTTTACAAATCTAACCTAAATTTTAAAAGTAAAATACATTAAAAACCAAAGAAAGGGGGAAATCTGCACCATATCCTTCTTCATCTTCTACAATTTCCCATTTTTTCTCTCTCCGAAATCTTCCACATGAGGAGGGATCCAACACACAATCAATATCCTTGAAAAATGAATAAACAAAAATAGAAGAAGATTATTTAAAAAAATGAATTTTGAAAGAGATTGTTCACTGTTTCACAAATTCGAACTAAACAAAAAATATGTTTGGGAAAAGTTTAGTTTGGGATGAAATTGAACTGGAGAGGAGGGGGAAAAAGGAAGAAGACAACATTGATAAGGATTTCGATTCGATCTCAATAGTGTTTGTATGTTTCTTCTACATTGCTTAAATTTTCCAAACACAAAACCGTTATTTTTTTAAGTTTTCAATTATGGTATGGTAAAGAATAAATCAGGGCTCTTAAGTATGGTGGAAATAAAAATTTTAGATCGGAAGAGCAAATTAATTTTTTTTGGTGGTGTACTTAAAAATATCTAGGTATATAATAAAGGTTATTTAGGTCATTTAATCATTAGGCTTTTTAATAAGTGAGAATAAAAGCTAAAATTGTGGCGTGTTTAGTAAAAAGAGTGGTGTAGATATAACCACTATTTTGCTTACCGATCTTAATATCAATATGTTCTTAGTAATTTCTAGCAACATAGGCGTCTGACAGCATAATCTGACAGACTATCAATTCTATTATTTAGTTAATAGTTATTCATTGTTTATTTCATTATGTATTATCACAAATATTTACAAAATTATACCAAAAAACACATGCAAATTATGTGACACAACTAGTTATATATATATATATATATATAACCTATGAGGGAGTTGGACGGCACTGTTTATACTTTTGTCATCCAACTCCCTTTTTCTATTTGTTTATCTTTATTTTTTTTTTCACTTAGAAGTTTTTTTTTCATTTTTTTAATATTTTTGTAATTGTTTTAAAGTCAAAAGATATGCAACATTTATTGATGTTTAATGAAATACCTTAAGGTCTGCTTTATTACGAGTTAACGAATGAAGGTAAAATATAAGCATGTTGACTGACAAATCACTTCAATTTTTTTATTTGTTTATTTTATTTTTTATTTTTTGATATTTTGGTAATTGTTTTAAAGTCGAAAGATATGCAATATTGATGTTGAATGAAAGATCTTAGCGTGCATTTTATTATGAGCTAAGAAGTGACAACAAAATATAAAGATGCCGAATGAAAAATCACTTCAAAATTTTAAAAATGTTTTTGTTTATTTTCTTTTTTTATTGATAATTTCGTAGTTTTTTAAAATCGAAAAGTGTACAATATATTGGTATTGGATGACAGATTTCAATGTCTGCTTCAATAAGAGTCGACAAATGAACAAAAAAGATAAACATGTCATCTATAAAATCACTTCAAAAATTTAATATAAATGTTTTACTTTAAGTATGTTTTTTTTTTTACTTTGTTAAAATATATATCTCAATCTTTCTAAATTACTTCATTCTAGTATTAAAATAGTATCTATGAACTTTTAATTCAATCCGAGTTTCATTTTTACCAAAATAAAATCAAATATAAGTATATGAATTTTGTAATCCCTTTTAAAGTTTTAGTATTCTACATTTTGTTTGCTCTTTTGAAATATTTATTACCAAATATCGATTGAAACAAAATACCTCAGTTATTTAGTTGATTTTATTTTTCCATTCTTTTATAAGTAATTATCGAATCGAATTTATTTCTAACCACTTATATTAAAAGAGGGAGTTGGACGCCACGGTTCATACTTTAGTCGTCCAACATCCCTTTTTCCATTTGGTTATTTTTTTTTATTTTTTTCACTTAAAAGTTTTTTCTTTGATATTTTTGTAATTGTTTTAAAGTTAAAAGATATGAAATATTTATTGATGTTGAATGAAATATCTTAAGGTATGCTTTATTACGAGGTAACAAGTGAAGGTAAAATATAAACATGTCGACTAGCAAATCACTTCAATTTTTTTATTTTTTCCTTTAAAAATTTTTGTTTATTTTATTTTTTATTTTTTGATATTTTTGTAACTATCTAAAGATATGTAGTATTGATGTTGAATGAAAGATCTTAGTGTTCACTTTATTATGAGTTAATAAGTGACGACAAAATATAAACATGGCAAATGAAAAATCACTTCATAATTTTAAAAATGTTTTTGTTTATTTTATTTTATTTTTGATAATTTCGTAATTGTTTTAAAGTCGAAAGGTGTGCAACATATTCATATTGGATGAAAGATTTCAACGTGTGCTTTAATAAGAGCTGACATTCATAAACAAGTCATCTATAAGATCACTTCAAATTTTAAAGATCGGAAGAGCACACGTCTGACATTATGTTTTAATATAAATCTTTCTAAAATGACTTCATTTAAGTATCAAAACAGCATCTATGAGCTTTTAATTCAATCCGAGTTTCGTAATCCCTTTTAAAGTTTTAGTATTCTATATCTTGCTTGCTATTTTGAAATATTTATTACCAAATATTGAGTGAAACATGCACTCAAATTATTTAGTTGACTTTTATTCTTCCCTTCTTTTATAAGTAGTTATCGAATTGAATTTATTGTTAATCTAATGTATTATTCGCTTTATTTCATGGTGCACAAGTGAGAGGTACTACGGATGCTAATATACACAAAATAATAGCAAAAACACGTGTGTAGCACATATCACCTCTACTATTACATATCCACTAAACTTTAAAAGCGCCACTATAAATTCTACTATTCATCTTAGTCGTCTGATAAAGCATCGTTTTGTTCTTCCTTCCTTCTTTTTTTTCTTTTCTTTTTTTTAATGCATCATATAAATTCACCTCTTATGAGCAAACGACACTGTATGCCATCATCCTTCCAAAGCCCTAATCTCGATCTCTCCATTCCTCTATTATGAGTGGTACTATTATGAGTGGTACTAAGCTCGCAACAAAGACTACAGTAATGCCCCGTCGCTCTTCTCTTCTCAACGCGCAATTGGCCAGATTTCTTTTTTTCGGTGCCGGTAGATTTCTTTAGGTTACTTTCCTCCTTTTTTGCTTCAAATTCAAGCTGGAAATTTGATTTATCCAATTTCTTTATTTTTCTTTTTATTCCTCTTCTATGTTGTTGTCAGATTATGTGGGTACTAGCAGACTTTTAGATCTTGGCTTTTTTCCAGAAATTTCGGCATCATTTTGCCGATTTTTGTTTTGCCTTTGCTGTCCTTTTTGGTCCATTGTTGCTTTGTTGTTCGTTCTTGTTGTAATATGTGGGTTCCTCTCGCCCTTTTTTCTGGTCAATTTCGGCATCAATTTGTGGATTTTTGTTTTGCCTTTGCTATTCGTTTTGGCCCGCTATTCCTTTGTTGTTCTTTTTTGTTGTAATATGTGGGTTTCTCTGGCCTTTCAAGCTGTGGGTTTAATGGTCAATTACGATTTGAGAATGAAAATCCTCTAATAAGACCTTTCTGTTTTCACAATTTGGTTGATATTTTTTTATGTCATTTCACTTTGTAAATGACAAGAGAGGGTTGAATTAAGAGCATGGGTAGAGGTCGGTTAACTGAGATCGGAAGAGTACATGTATGTTTTCCTTTTTCCGTTTCAAATTTCTTAATTTCTCTTTTTAGTTTCGGTAGTATTCATGTTGAAATCCTGCTACAATATTCAAATCATAACAGTTAAACTCCACCTTAGTTTCATAGTACAATATTGAAATCTAGCATTACCTTTTGTTATACCTGGTATCAATTTATTTTTTGCTCTTCCGATCATTCCTATATTTACCTTTTTAATAGGTCAAAAATTTCAATTAATTAATCTTTATTTTTCTACAGTAGCAATGATGAAAGGAAGACTTTATATAATTAGAGTAGTTTTCGCATTTTCTAAGCTTATTTAATATTTGAAAAGCATTCCAATGCAATGTGACATTATGCAACTATTTGGCCTTTACAAGAGCCAAATTACCCAATTAATGTAATATGCAAAAGACTAATGAGTGTCTTACAGTAGCAGCTGTGATTGGATGCATGAGTTACTGTCCTAAAACATGGATAATGATGTGCTATATTCATCACTTCACACCTACCTGTAACATTCTTTTGTTGTCTTCCCTTCTTTTGTTTTGTAACTTTGACAGGGATAGCTATGTAAGTTCATTGTTGCTTTTGGGTTTAGCCTTAGCAATGGAAAAGATTGAGAACCATCATTTGTAACCAGCTGTCTGTGCTATGTGTATCAGTTCACCAACTAAATGGTACATAAATTCTCCTCCTTTTGAGATCGTTTATTTCTTCCGATCTTCCAATACAAATTTTTGTAGTTAGAAATGGAGATATTTAAGGCCAGAGGTATAGTTAAGTTTTTAATCCCAAGTTCTTCATCTACACTTGTTTTTCATATTGGGTCCGAAAAAAAAGTCACTCTTTGCTGGATTAATTCATTTTGAAGTCTCTTTTGTTATTTAACTATAATAGAACGGTTGTATACCGTAGGCGCCAACATTAATATTTTATGACTACGCATAATTTAGTCTTGTACCTCCAAGATTATATTTGTTCTGAATCAGATAATTGAATGTTTACGTTATTCCATAAATATTTATGTGACCACATCTTTTACTATTTAGATTTTATAAGATTATTCTATGGTTAGGTCAATGATAGCAATCAAGTGCTTATGCATTTCTATAACTATTTATGTGACTATTAGTATTGTAGCTCAGTTTAGCGGATGTATTTATTATGGTATGATAATGTAACTTAGGCACTTCAATATCTATTGGACTCAAATTATTTCTATGTCTGCTATAAGTATTGATTATGTGACTATGTTTAAATCATGCAATGAGTATTACGATGTAACATTATTTGAAAATTTCATTACTCGTGAATGGCGAACTTTTATTGGCTAGAGGTTGAATTTGAATGGAATGTCAGATAAGCCTATAGATAGACATGGAGTTAGTGATTAGATCTCAATATCTTGTGGCCAGTTACACGCAATTTCTTGTTTAGAAGCCCTAACAATCACTTCACCTCTCACTCTGCATGGAGCAGCAAAGCAAAATCAAATTAGAGATTTCAAAGAATCAGCGTGACTACTTAATTTAATTGACTTATTGTTTTTTAATTTTTTATTAAAGCAAATATTATTAATGTTTCATGTATTATAAATTGCACAAATTATATAACAATGTCTATGCGGATTTGAACTAAAAATGAAACGTACTAAGTGCATCCCATGTATATTTACTAGTATTAATAAAACAGTCTCTTTGCTCTCATTGTTCATAGTTTGGTCGGCTTTTCCATTTTTTCAAATAATTGATTGATTCCCCCAGCAAACGATAGCCCTCACTACCCGCATCTATCTTGCCCCTGTCCCCACACATGCTCTACCTCTTATCTCTCATCCTCTTCCGCACACATCATTGCTTTACTCCCTACATATCATGTAGTGATAAAACCTCGCAATACAATAACTAACAAGAAATCAAAGCAAATACAAGGTGTCACAGTAAATATTTGAAGGAGCAAAAAGAATAGAAAAAGAAAAATCCTTGCAATCTTCCTTTAGAAGCCGACAATGGAACCAACAGGTCGAAGCTCAGATTTGTGAGTTGTAAGGAACTAGTGTTCCATTCCAAAAGGTTAACTTATCAAATGAACTAGCCAATTTCTTATAAACCTATCACTTTTCAAATGTCTACCTAAAGTGGGATTTGTTCGTACTTTTTCCCCAACAATCGTCCATTCAAACAAAGAACCACATGATTTTGGCCCTCCTTCGACTAATAGTCTGTCCATCTTTCTTTGCTCTTTTAAGGCTAAAACCATCCACTGCGTACATCACCGCTTTACGTGGACACAACTTTTTTGAGAGCCACCCATGGTTTTTTCCCACTATCACAATTCAACTTTGGGGGCCACCTCCTCCGTTCACCAACGTCTAGGATCTATCATGCACCAGTGAGAAATGTACACAGAAAATAGAAAAATGCACAATGAGCGCCACTGAGCTTTGAGGTTGGAAAGAAAAATGGACGAAGGTAGCAATAAAGATGGTAGAAGTTTGAGAAGTAGCAGCATTGCTATGGCAAGTCTTTTGGAGCATGACATAATGATTATAAATGAAGGGTGTAAAATGGTGTATCATTCATGTCTTTCCATACTTTGAATCCTATGCTCATGCATTTTTTTTTTTTTTTTTGAAAAATTTTTGAGCTATTAAGTCTGATATTCTACTTGGTAATAATCTTCCGATCTTTTTTATTTTTTATTTTTTGTAGATGATATGTTTAATTCAACTATAAGTGAATCTTTCGATAGTGGAGTGATGAGGCCGATGTAATCATTAACTCAATTGAAACATTTGTAGTTTCTTTGGGTATTTATACTTTAGACCTAGACAAAATAAATAAATCAATATCATATGAAGAAAAAGAAAAAGAATAATAATATATAATCCCTATTATATATAAACCGATTCTCAAGTTTACTCTTGCGAGAATAGTATCCTAAACAATGTCGTTTTTTGCATTTAAGCGCATAAACGGCGTCATTCTTCTCCAATTTTTTGCTTTCCCATTTTACCGTCGATATATATATATATATATATACATATAGCGAGAATGAGATGTGATGTCATTCACTTAAAAGTTTCTCCTGCATGATTTTGTTCTCTTCTCTTTTATTCTTTCTTTCCCAGAAATTTCTTCTCTTCGGTAAAAGTCTTCACTGAAAGTTTCACTTCTTTTTTGCTTCGATGTTAGGTTTCTTTTGTCTTAATCTATTTTCCCTTTGGTTTTAAGTTGTTTTCAGTTCGTTCCTTTGAAGATATCACAATCAGGTCGGATATTCTTTTGGGGAAATTTGCGTCTGGCACATTTTTTCAATATGCAATTTTGCAATTGTTTGTTTAGATTTCCAAAGATTGAGTAGAGAGAGTGTTCTCCTCCACTTGTATGTGTGTGTATGTGTCTATTAAGTCATGACTAATTTTCTTGAAGAATTTATAAGCCCTAGTTTGATAAACAGGCCCAGACATTTGTTGTATGTCATGAAATTTTGCTTTGTGATTGTCTTCTTCCTTGCTTACTTTAACCCATTGTTTTGAATTTTTGAAGTAAATGAAAGAAAATGTGTATAACAACATGGGCAATTCAAAGAAGATTACAAACATACACACTTGCCATACCCTATCATGTGCACTCTTTAATATGAAGATGAGAAAATGAATAATATGTCATAACATTATCTGGCCCTTGTTTTCGATGAGAAAACTCATATGTGATTTTTAGATTTGTTAATTTAGATTGTTAGAGCCATATTGATGACATTCTACAACTTACATGATTTTAGATAATTTATTACCTTTTTTTTTTCTTTTCAGAACCAGTCACCATGTATTTATTATTGCAGCAAGCCGTCCTAGAAGCAAGCCCTTGAATAATCTAATACTTAAACAGTTATATTCCAAAAAATTAATAGTCTGGCGCCCTAAATAGAGTAAATGCTTGACAATTTGTTAAGAATCTTGAAATGTATTTATGTACCTTATATTAGTAACCTTTGAGACGTACTGAGTTTAATCACTTAATTAGGTGGTATGTGAAGAGGACGAAGAGTTACATATAAAACAATGGTGGAGAGAATTGCAGGCATATTTTTTCTGGGAACTAGAGATGAACTCTAGTTTTTGTGAACTTAAGAAGAAAGCATTTTTCAATTGTTGAACATCAAATTCGTGCAATTGATACAGTTGGAAATTCTGCATATTGGTAAGTGTCCCCCAATTCAGCTAATCGATTCTATGGTGTTTAAGTTTAACTGTATATGTTATATCCTGGCTTCAAACTGAAAAATTCGTGTTCAATGATCTATCTTCACAATATAAGAAGAATATTCTTACATATCATGCAAGAATATTTTTGCAATATGCCACAATGTAAGACTGGAATTCAATTGGTTGCATATCAAATTGCATTAATTTTCTGCATTTGAATAACTGGTTTTGTATGTTTGGAAGTTGCATGATTAGTTAATCAGGAATTTCCAAATGCCCACAGGGGGCAGCTGTTAAATGCATACTGCCAAGTCTCCTACTAATTGAAAAGTGGGTATGAGTTTGGACATTTGGCATTGTATTATCGACTGTGTGCATCGTGAACATCGCCCACTTTGGGCATTTGAAAAATCCTCAGTACTTACTATGTAGTTATTGTAAAATAACTTAAAGAATAAAGAATGGGCAAATTCTCTAGTGTGTAGTTGCTAGAAAGTAAAATGGCCAGATTTTTTACCATTTAACTAGCAGCTGCTCTATCTGTGTGTCCTTTCATGTATGCTTGGGACATGGGCTTATTGACCATTTAACTCAGCAACTACTCCATGAATGAGTTGTTGCTCCCAAAATGTACCCACTTTCTTGTAGTCTATTTACTTAATATTGCAACTTATTTAGTACTCTTTGGCTTTGTGTTGAAGTTCTTTCTAGTTTTGGAATCATTTAGGAAAAATTTCAGACACATACTTTGCACTTATTCACCCCTGGTAAGCTACCCAATGAATTTCACATTTTAGCTTCTTTGTATAACTTGAAATTTTTTTCCACCAAAAATTTTCTACTTGGGTTCTCTTTGTTTTGTTCTTCCATTTTCATTGTTGTTAGCTCTGTTGCCTCTGGTTTGTGGTCATTTTCGGCTACATGTTTTTTTTGCTTAGTTGATAATTGAATAAGTTAATCTCTAAAAAGTATTTTTCCCCCTTACAGAAATATAACTATATTTCAATAAAATGGTAAGTTCTAAAATAATTAATATTGTGTATCTGTGTATTCATATTTCTTACCATGGAAAGTCCATTGACCATGGGATATGAGTTCTCTAAGTTATTTAGGTTTAGAGCTTTTCATCCGTACTCTTTAAATTGCATTCAGATCTCTGCAGTCCATCTCATTATGTCTCGAGTCAAACGTTTTTCTTCTCTTTGAAGCTTGAAGTTGAGATTTCATAGTAAACTTCAAAGTTGTTGTTTTGAATTTTTCATTAGAAGTAATGTCTTCTCCATTCTCTTCTTGATATGTGTAGAACTCACAAATAACTTTGTGAATGTTCCATTTGTTATTGTCCAAGTGTCTAGGTTTATGATCTATATGGTATTTAATATGTTATTCTGCTCCAATTCATGTTAAATAGAGCATTTTAGTTGAGCAAATGTACTGATGTTGAAATTGGAATGACACTTAAAATGAAGAGTTTAGTTTCTTTTAGAGTTGAACAAAGTAGGATATGTATTTTGTTAATTTCAATATGAGATACTCTAGTTTTCATTTTGTTTCAAGATCTAATTATTGATTTGTCAAATTTTTTGGGCGTAAGATTAAGTAAATTTTATTGCTTAATCATTTGTAAAACGCGTATGTTGGTGTTTTAGCAGAAAGAGAGACATGAATCCGACAGCATTGAATGTTCTTTTGACCAAGCAGAAGATAAACAATGAATATCAATTTTTCTTTTGTAGCTCAATTTTGTCATAAATTTCCAAAAGAGCAAGTACGGTGTAACAACCCGCTTCACTTTGATATGATATTGTCCGCTTTGGGCCTAGCCCGCACAGTTTTGCTCTTGGGTTCTTATGTAAAAGGTTTCATATTAGATGGAGTGAGTCTCTTAACTTATAAACTGGTCTCCTTTTCTTCACCCAAGCGATATGGGATTGAGGCTGTCACAATTACCAATTACCCCACCCAAGGGGGCCCAACGTCTTCGTGGCCATACTTCTAGTTGGGCTCTGCTCTGATACTATCTGTAACGACCCACTCTATTTTGACATGATATTATCTACTTTGGGCCATGATATTATCTGCTTTGGGCCTAACCCATACTGTTTTACTCTTAGGTTCTCACCCAAAAAGTCTCATGTCAGTTGGAGTGGGTCTCTTAGTTTATAAACTGGTCTCGCTTTCTCTATGCAAGCAATGTGAGACTGAGTCTGTCACAATCATCTTACTTAAGGGGCCACTTCTTCATTGACCACATTTCCGGTTGGGCTCTGCTCTAAAACCATCTGTAACAACCCACTCTACTTTGATATGATATTGTCCACCTTGGGCCTAGCCTGCAAGGTTTTGCCCTTGGGTTTCTGCCTGAAAGGCCTCATGTCAGATGGAGTGGATCTCTTAACTTATAAACTGGTCTCATTTTCTTTACCCTAGTGATGTAGGATTGAGGCTGTCACAATTATGCCCAAAGCGGAAAATATTATGTCAAAGTAAAAGGGGTTGTTACAGATGATATCAGAGCAGAGCCCAACTAAAATGTGGCCAACGAGGACGTTGGGCAGATCGGAAGAGCACACTGTGATAGCCTCAATCCCACATCGCTTAGGTGAGGAAAATGAGACCCGTTTATAAGTTAAGAGATCCACTTCATCTAACATGAGGCCTTTTAGGT
>CAVNYN010285121.1:0-23711 GCA_963692815.1 Nyctanthes arbor-tristis | reverse complement strand
TTTTTTTTTTTAGAGTTAACGTAAATGAATTTTTTTTCCTTTTAAATATCCTCCTGTTGGTAATAAAATTGTTCAAGAGCACTAACTTGTATGCCCGCATTAGGCAATACAAATCACAGAATCGATACTGCTAACAAGGCAATTACTAATGCTTTTGATTATATCTCCGTAAAAAAGGATCTCAAATGAAAAATCGAGTTTAGAAGTCTATATATATATATATATATATATATATATATATGAAGTGGATACAAACCTTATGTGCTCAATAACTACTTTATTTTTTATTGGTTGCTTTCAAAGATGGAGCCATCGGCAGTTTTAGAAATTTTTCATTATTTTAGTTTGTAAAAGGAGGTAAATAATAATTTATATATTAATAATAAGAGAAGTCACCAGATGTTGTAATTTCCCGCCACTTCTTTGGCATCATAAGAATACTGATGACGTCATTGATGACTTCACTGGTGGATAATTATTCAATTTTTTTATTATCCATTTTTTTTGATAATTAATAATATCTTCTTAAAAGATCGGAAGAGCACACGTCTGGATAATTATCAGTTTTATTCTGATTGTACTGGATAATAATTAAATTTATTTTACATTTTTTAAAATTTTTCCCCTACTTTCTGACAAAATAACTTAAATGTTAAAATAACTTTCATGAATTTTCTTCCTTAAAAAATAACGGATGATTTTTTGTATAATTAAGAATCTATTTCTTAAAGAAATTTATAACAAATAAATTTCATTGGGATTTATTCTGATTAAGAGTTTATATTAATTTTTTATTCTATATTTTATGTTGCCTTTAAAGCTTTAATTTGTTACACATGCGGGTGAACATTAATCGATTTTTGATTTGATTAGACAAAATTTGTACATTAGTTTTTCTTAGCAGCACCATTAGTATTTTATTTTGAAAACAATCTAATGCCCGATGTATAACACTAATTGATCAATTGTGATTTCTTATGTAGTGTACCCTAATACATCATATACACGGTGTTAAGTAGGAACTAAATGTAACTGCTAAATCAACTGCATATTACTTTTATTGCATTTAATATATGTCTGATTGAGACTAAGTATATGTTAATATTGAATTTTCTTATTGTTGCCGTTCTCTCCGTGTAATGCACGGGCGAGAATTCTAGTAATAGTAATAGTAGTAGTAGTAGTAATAATAATAATAATAATAATAATAATAATAATAATAATAATAATAATAATAATAATAATAATAAACACAACTTTACTTTACCCAAAAAAAAAAACCTACTAAAAATTATTTTTCCCCCAGTATAGAAGTATTAGAAATCTTTTTTAAAATATTGGCTCTGTCATAATATATATTAATATCTATATATACGTATATATATATATATATATATTATAAGCTAGAAGAAAAGAATACAAAAATAGAGAAAAAAGTTAGAGAAAAAACTCTTGAATTGTATTTTCATTCACAACATATAATGTCTATTTATACATGTACAAGTGTGTTGCCCAAGAAAGACTTGGAGCGGCTAGGGTTTAAGGGGTACAATTGTCATTCACTAAATACAATTAATCATTTATAACACTCCCCCTTAAATGACTATTTTATATAATAATTGTATCATCAAAAACCTTATTGGGAAAAACCTAGTAGGAAAAATTTACCAAACTAAGGAAAAGAATACAGTTAATACTGATCAATTTTAGAGTGTCCAAGTCCTGCCTCATTAAAATCTTTCCAGAAAAACCAAGTGAGACAACAACTGATCGAAGGAAAAAGAGTACAGTTACTCCCCCTGATTTCAGCCATAATGGTTCTAATGCTTAGCCATCAACATCTCTCCAATATCTTCAATACTTTGAAATATATTCTGCTTCAGGCAATGTCAACTCTTCTGGAATTTTATATCGAGGGTTAATATCATAAATGTAACAGATATTTATTATACAAAGAATATGCCTTGTTAAAACCTTATAAAAAAAAAAACCTAGTGGGAAAAATCCAAGTACAGGAAAAAAAGTATATTATTCTTTGGATACGTCATCGATGTTGCCTCATTAAAAACCTTACTAGGAAAATCCATTAAGACAAAGTCTTATTCAAGGGAAAAAGAGTACAATGTGTATCTCCCTCATATTGACTAGCAATATATACAAGAACTTTAATTTTTTTATATGCTTCATCTAAGCATACCAAATCTAATAATACATTTTCATATATTGCCAGTCAAATGAAACTTCAGGTTTCAATAACATCCACAACATATTTAATACTCTTTTAGCATAATTATTGACCGTCATATTATTGATATTATAACAATCTGCAGGATTGTCTTTTGATCTTGGCCAATATTCGATATCAATAATTTTGATGAAATTAATTCATCATCCTCGCTATTTATTGAGCTCATGAATATGTGTAGTCTACTATTATTTCTCGTCGAGGACATAACTTATCGAGATCTCTTTATTCAAATAATTTCAGGTACCTAAGCCTCTCTAGACACTTTTTAATTAGCTATGTATATATACTCTTCTAGAGTATATTCCTTAAAAAGACCATTACAAGTATCTGCTCCATATTCGTTTTCATATATCATAATTTTAGAATCGAACACGTCATGCTTCAGACATGTCATTAATACCTCAAATCCTCTTATAGGATTTTATATTAATCCAAGTTAGAGCATTTAATATAGTATATCTATTGACAACTATACAATCAATAATCTTGAAATGCGTACTATTTTATAAACTTCAAGTTTGCATTATACACGCGAGGAGTACAATTACGCATTTCATATACTTGTTACCAAATATCAATTTCTCTCCCTAATATCGAGAAGACTATTAATTTAAGAAATAGTCAGAAAATATGTCCATCGTTTATGGATGAAGCATACAAATAAGGATTCAAATCCATTATATATTCTCAGCATGACAATAATATTCATCTTAATACAAGTGGTGGAGTAACTATACATATAGTACTTTTCAACTTTAGATGGAGGCTTTTGATTGTAAGCCAAATATAGGGGATATCATATGTTCTATTAGCATGTTATATAAGAATTGCTGCAAGTTAAATATCAGTATCACTTAAACACAAATGGTTTGTTCTTAATTTAGTGTAGCAAATAAATTGAAGCGCATAATATTATTTTGCTAACCATGGGCAATTAATATCCCAAACATTATATGAATATTTAATGATTTTTGGGAGAAAATTCACTAGCAAGATGTATATGTCTTTTATGATATTTAGAATATTTGCTCATAAACAATCAATTAAGCAAATATTCTCGCAGACTTCTGGTTGTGAGTTTGACAAGTGACATCTAGTATATCTAAATTATTCATAAATAATCTAGAATGTCAACATGGAGGGTGAATGGGTCCATATGGTTTACCCTGAATATTTTCCAAATGTATTTGAAACTCAGTGTCAAATATATTAGTAATCAAATTGCATGAGAACTTGCAGCACACAATAATTCTCTTAAATAGAAGAATCTTCTATTCTTCATATGATTTTCTATAGTTCTTATTATCAACAAACTGGGATGGTCTAACCGGTCACGCCAAATAATAAAATTTTCATAATATTGAATTTCTGGTCCAATATAACAAGTAATGTATTTAAACAACACTACCAAAACTTTTTAAGCATGAGACATCAAATTCTCAACCCAAAACATGCCTCATGGGAGAATACTGATAATAGATGATTGACTTTGCACAAACCATCACTACGGCATGAACTTCAGGCTCGTGACATAGTTTGTCTCAATCATTTTTATGAATGTATAATACATTCCAAATGGTAGTGCCAAGAATTTTTCCTTTATCTACTTTCTGCCAGATATAAAGGAATTTATGCAAAAATATTATTATCTTTTTGCATTATCTCAATGTAACATCCATTGGATATATTTAAAAATCAAAAAATTTCTATTGAATTTGCTAAAGCGTATCATCAATATACATTTGTGAAAATAATACAAGCTCTTTTGAAGCTTTTGATGATGTTTGATGCTCCAATATTTCCTTTTGGGTCAGTAAAGAAGTCAGAGAAATTAAAGTGAGTCACTGCTTGACCATCATAATCAAGGACCAAGGAAATTAGTCTCTACTTTCTTTCTTTTCTCTTGATTTACTACAAGTTAGAAATCCACAAAGTATTTTGCCGTATAACGGGTACGTGCTCAATGCCCTTTCATGCTTCGTTTTAGATGAGCTATTATTATTGGACACTTTATGCATCTCATTATTACGGCTCTGTTCATGAGTTTTTCTACATCTTCATCCTAAGTCCACAATGAGATGGTATATTTGCTTCAGGTAATGCAATGAAACTAGTGGGACGTAACTCATGATTTTTCATATATCATGTAGATATTATACGATAAAGTACTCAACTTTGAATTATTGTGAACATACTAATGAAGGAAATTAAGTGTGTTTACCCTATTCTTAAATGTGTTTCCTTCTTTTATTGTCTTACCTAAGCCACTTGAAACCAAATATACTACAATATAAATGGTTCATTACAAATAATTCTTGTCGATATGTCATGTCTGAAATTTGATGACATTGACTATTTGTGTAACTTTGTGATATATGGAATCATAAATTCAATGTCAGCGGGACATGAATATCTATACTTTCCTTCCGGCAATATTGTTTCACATGTCACGAATATCTATAGCCATCAAAACATATGTCACTTCAAGAGCGTAGTAAATTATAATTTTTGAATTAACTTGGGCTACTGCTACTCAATAAGCAATATATCAATATTCTTCAGGAATATTGAATTACCAAATAAATTAAATATTTAGATCCAATATAAATTGCTTTTCCGGAGCATGTAACATTTTTCAGAATATTACAATTGGTCGTGCTATTTTGGGAGCAACAACTTATTTAATCTAGCTAAAATAATTAACTAAAAGTAAATAATACAATAACAAATAAATAATACATATAACGGAAAAAACAGTTGCTTCATAATAAGCAATATGAAATATTTTTCAGAAATATCTATTTACTGTATTTTTCTTCAAAAAAATACATATATAAATATCATATATGGTGCTCTTTAGGATCACATCATATTCAATTAGAATATGACGAGACCATGCTGTGTTCTTGATAGGCATTTTATTAGGCTATTTAATTTCTCCATATTAGTGGTTTATTATGTGTTTTATTTGATTAAAATGATTAATTTTAGTTGATTTGCTTAATTGTTATAGGAAGAAGGAAAAAAAACTCAGAAAAATGAATTTTGGGTGTGTTTGGATTGACTTTGAAAAGAATTTTGAGAGCTTGGGGCAAAGAAGTCAAGGAATGAAACATGAAAGGCCAAAAGAAAAGAAGAAAAAAATTAAAATAAAAACTGTGCGGCCGCACAAACATTATATGCGGCCGCACTCAAGGAGCAAAAGACAACAGAATGTGCAGAAAATTGGTGCGGGCGCACATCCAAGCCATCCGCCCACACGCAGCACGAATAGGGACTAGTAGCCTAGCAGCAATAGCCATGCGGCCGCATGTTTCTACTGTACCACCGTATGACCCCTTCTGCGCAAGAAATCACAAAGTTTTCCTTATTTCTTTGGTATTCTTTGTGCGTTAAAACTCTTGCATGATTTTTCTTCATTCTTACGGCTTTTTAGACCTTATAAAATGGGGTCTAGCCTAGCACATTCGGCACACTCCATGCACCCCCATATACATTCTCTTATATATTATATTACTTAGTTTCTTTGAAGTGTAGTTCGGTTTTTGACGAGAAGTCTTGTGTTGAAGACTATTAGTGCAATTATTCTTTTTCTCCAACTTATTTATCAAAACCCGGTGATAGGCTCTTACTCTTTTGTACTTAATTTTATCAATTTTATGAGTAGCTAAGCTTCTTTTTTTGGGACGAACGATGTAGCCCTTTTGTGAACTCTAGTTGCTTGTTTGTTTATTCAATGCTTAAAAGTGATTTTTTGTTAATTCTTTTATCGTTGTTTTGTATGGCTTTCACTTATTTGGCTTGGGAATTTTTGAATGTTTTTTGGTTTGTGTTGAACTTGAGAGAGGAATATAAGAATTAGATTAGATGATAAAGAATATTAATCTAGACAAGACAAAGAGATTTGCTTTTGGTTAGTACGGTCACGTGAATTGAACTTCAGAGATATTCGCATGAATTTCTTGTTATTTAATTCACTTTTGAGGGTTGTTAACGCGCTCATTTAGATATAGGTAAGAGGGCCTAATTGAGTAGTTGATTAATTACTTGAAATTCGATCGTTAACTAAGATTAGTTTTTGTTGAGCCAATGAACATGTAGTTGTGGGGATCAATAGTGGTGAAATTATGAGTCTCAAGTTCACATAAATCTTGAAGAAAACTTTTAAGAATAACTTGTTCTTTTTAATTTGTTAATTTTTACTTATTTATTTGCTTTAAACAAACAAACTTTAAAATTGCGATTGCTTCCACTAGAGCGTGAGTCGAGTATTCAGTACTTGAATATTTCCTCGTAGAAATAATAACATGGACTCATAATCCACTTTATTACTTGTTTGACCCTTACACTTGCGGATCACACACATATTTTACACGAACAGTTCTTCAGAAATCACAATATAATTTTCAGAACTATTAAGAATTATGGAATCATATTTCTTCAGGAATTACGACAAATCTCATATGGCTTTTCTAAAGTCAATCATATTCTTCTAAAATATGATATGTAATTGATGATTCTTCAAAAATTTCAAGAATAATATATGTCAAGAATATTCAGCAGCCAATCATATTCTTCTAGAATATGGAGCATAAATTGTGATTCTTCATCGATCACAATAGATACTATTTAAATCACAATAATCTTCAGAATAATTGATAGATTTTTGAATAGTCGTGTTTCTTCAAGAAACCACGATTAATAATATATGTCGGGGCTCTTCCGAAGCCAATCGTATGCTTTAGAGTATAAGACATTATATTGATTCTTTTAAAACCATAATGAATCACAAGAATAACATTTAGGTGACAATAATCTTCAGGATTATTGGTGAAACTTTAAAGATCATGTTTCTTTTAGAAACAACGATAAATATAAATCAGTTAAACGATTTCTAAACGTTCAAATAACAAAATAATACATACATCATTCATGCACGGATGGAAATTACTAAATAATAATAAGTTTAAAGTATCTTGAATAAAAAACCCAATTAAATTGGATTTTGTTTTCTGACAATACTGTGAATGACCCTGAAATTTTTTTTTCCCAAAATCATTAGTATTATGGAAAATTGAGAA
Organism: Nyctanthes arbor-tristis; assembly: GCA_963692815.1. Taxonomy (NCBI): domain Eukaryota; kingdom Viridiplantae; phylum Streptophyta; class Magnoliopsida; order Lamiales; family Oleaceae; genus Nyctanthes; species Nyctanthes arbor-tristis. The sequence goes on along the minus strand of CAVNYN010285121.1, from coordinate 16,382 downwards.
ATTAAGACCATGTAGGATATAAACTGAAAACAGTTTTGAGAAAGAGAATCATGTTGATAAAGTGTTATAAACTAGAAGAAAATAATAGAAAAATAGAGAGAGAAAAATTGAAGAGAAAACACTTAAATTGTGTTTTCATTCAAAGCACATGATGTCTGGTTATACAAATACAAGTGTGTTGCCTAAAAAAACTTGGAGCACAAGTCAACTAAGTTGGATTGATATAAAATCCTATAAGAGGATTTGAGGTGTTAATGACATACCTGAAGCATGATGTGGTCGATTCCAAAATTATGATCCATGAAAATGAATATGGAGCAGATAATTGTAATGGTCCTTTTGAGACATATACTCCAGAAGAGTATACAGACATAACTAATTAAAAAATATCTAAAGAGGTTCAGGTACATGAAATTACTCGAATAAAGAGATCTTAATAAGTTATGTCTATACTGAGATAAGGTGCAATCGACAAAAAATAATAGTCAACTACACATATTCATCAGCTCAATAAATAGCAATGATGATGAATCAATTTTATCAAAATTATTGGCATTGAATATTGGCCAAGATCAAATGACAATCCTTCAGATTGTTACAATATTAATAATATGATCATCAATAGTTATGCTAAAAAAGCATTAAATATGAGGTGGATATTATTGAAATATAAAATTTCGTTTGACTGGCAATATATGAAAATATATCATTAGATTTGGTATGCTTAGATGAAGTATATAAAGAACTTAAAGTTCTTGTATACATTGCCAGTTAATATGAAGGAGATACGCGTTATACTCTTTTTCCCTTGACTAAGGTTTTGTCCTAATGAGTTTTCCTAGCAAGGTTTTTAACAAGACAACATCGATAACTTATCCAAAGAATAATGTACTCTTTTTCCTGGACTTGAATTTTTTCCCACTGGGTTTTTTCTTTGTAAAGTTTTAACGAGGCATATTTTTTATGTAATAAATATAGGTGGCATATATGATATTAACCCTCAGTATAAAACTCTAGAAGAATTAACACTGCTTGAAGCAGAATATATTTCAAAGTATTGAAAATATTGGAGAAATGTGAATGGCTAAGCATTAGAACCATTGTGGCTGAAATCAGGGGATCAGCCGTGCTCTTTTTCCTTCGATCATTTTTTTTATTAGGGTTTCAAGTTTAGTCATTCACTAAATATAATAATTATTTACAGCAATATATATATATATAAGGAATTAAGTTTTCACGCCAACACTATAGAAACAGACTTTCAGTTTATTATGGGTACTTTGTGCGGTCTGACTATAGAAATAGATCGGGCTTCGAGTTTGAAGCCGACCACCAAATTCGGAGCTTAAACTCAGAGCTTGATCTGTTTTTATAAAACATTTAGTACTTTGTATGGTTTTTTTTTTTGTTTTGTTTTGAAACAAGTACTTTGTATGGTTAATGTGTCTAAATAAAGTATACGCTTTTTTGGGGCGCCGGGGGGGTGGGGGGGTTAGCGGGGATTAATTTCTTATCCGATTTGACTTGAATTTGGGTGGGATGTTGATGCTTTTCACTTTGCCCTATTTAAGGCGGTCGAGTTCAACTTGATGTTTTCACACTTGTAGGTTATCTCTAATTCATTGTTTGTTTTTTTCCCCTTCACTTTATATCATTCGAGCACTAATTGTTTCAGATCCCTCTGCTGGCCGGATCAGTAGACATACCCCCATTTTCTCCCCAATAATGGCTTTGTTCATCAAGAAATTGGTTTCATTAATCATAGTTTCTGAATTGGGGGCCAAATATGCTCTGTCTACATGTAGCAAAATTTGGAATCTAGGTATGTAATTTTTCCTTGCCTAATTATCTATAGAAAGAGATTCGTAATTTGAGATTCTTGTGTGCAGAAGAGACAACCTTTAGTGTCCCCCCCCCCTTTTTAGGGTGTGAATTTCAAATGTTTAGTACAACAAGAAGATGGATTGTCTCAAATGTTTGTCTGAGTGCTTTGAAGTTTTAACAACTTAATATGTACCTTGCAATGTTCAATTTACATTTTTGCTAAAGTATTTGGTATGAATGCAGAATTACACATTGAAAACCCGTTTCCAAAACAAACCTATTATAGGAGGACATGTATTTTAGAATAAATTGGCACATAAACTAAAATTTAATTTATTGTAGATCAGCCTTACAACAAGAATATTCGTGAAAGTAGATTAGCTATAGGATCTATATTTGAATCTGAAAAGCAAAAAAACAAAAAAAAAAACAAAAAAAAAACATTATTTTTTATCTATGATTTTCCTAAATAATGTTTTGTTGACATTCATGTCTCCCGATTTTGTTTTGGTTTCATTGAAATCAATGGATTGGTGAGATTGAGTTTATTTTGTTTGGTGATTTTCACATTGTTTATTATCTTTGCTTTAAAATATACTAGAGATTATCCATATTGCTTATTGCCTTAGGCCATCCTCAACCCTCATACTCTATTTTATAATATCAGTATTCTAAAATACAATACATTATACTCTATTTTAAAAAACATTTACAACCCATATACTCTATATCTTCTCCATAACCATATTGCATTTTTATTTAATATCCAACTATTAACATATTTGAAAAAATAAATAATTATGTACTGCATTAATAATTGAATATAATTAAAGAGATGTTTATGTAACTTGCAAGTGCCTGGGAATAACACTAAATTAAATCGATGAAACCAACACAAAAGAATAAAATGCCAAAAAAAAAAAAAAAACTTCAATGCAATCACACGTGAAATCAACAACAATCAAGCAAAATAAAATTGTGTAAACAAAGAAAAAGGAAAAGCAAAAGAAAACATAAAAACGACAAACTTAAAAAGGAAAAAAATATAGAAGAAATGGCATTTCCGTGAATGCCATTTCATTTATTTACCATGTATTTATATTTGTGTTTTTGTTTTATCTTGGTTTAAGCGCATTGGAAGCAATTAGTATATGAATGTTAGATCTGTGATGTTTTTGCATTACATGGTGATCATCTTTTGATGTAGTTATTAATAACTACCTCATAATTCTCCTTTAGTTCTTCCATGCTTGATTTATCGCAAATTCCCAAAAAAACAGACAGACAGGTAGTACATGGTTTTATCTAAGTAACAACAATGCCCTTTTTAAAAAAAAAAAAAAAAAAAAAAAGAAGGTGTTTAAATAACCAACTTGCTATTCAATGGTGTACGTCGACAAGTGATAAAACGGGTTTTATCGTATATTGGAATTGTTAATTTTGTTGGTTTTTCATTGTATATCTGTTAGACTTGTTAATGATTTAATATTTGATTTGAGTAAGACATTAGTTTTTGGTTGTATACTTCTTTGCCAATGTAACTTCATACTTCTATAAATATATTGTGTTATGACTCCCATTTTTTTTAAACAGCTTCAATTTAGAAGTATTGGCAATGTGAACTGTAAAAGAAGATAATAGCTGGACGTTCTACAAGCTTGGTAGTATTGGCAAGCGTGTTATTTGCTTGGCTTCACCCTTGATGTGAAGTGAATGATGCTGCTACTACAATCGCTAAGCAATGTTAGTTGAAAGGAAATTTGTTTACGCATGGATACCATCAAGTTCAATTTTTGCAGTGCATGACCTGTTTTTGACACTGACCGTGGAGTTTGCACCCGTATTGATTTAACTTGATGAGGTTTGAATTGTTTTACCGGATTGAAGATTATTACTTTGCTTAAGATTTGACAAATTTCATATACCTATATTTTTTCTCTTTTGCTATTAGATTGAGTAATACTATTTATTTAAATTGGAGACCACAGTCTAGTTAGCAATACTACATTGAGGGAATTGGTGGAGATGCATAAATATATGGAGACATTGATTTATTTAACTACCAATAAGGAAATGACAACTAAACTGGAGACTGATCTCCAATCTAGATAAATAGCATTATTCTATTAGATTTGTTACCAATGATAGTTTTTCATTTTCCTATTAGATTTTCCTTTCAAAAGTTTGGCATTTTTGCTCTTTCTCCCAATAACAAGTAACATCGAATTTAATCTCTCGCCAACTATAATAAACAACCTTTTGAGTGTAGTGCAATACTCTTTATAAAAAGGGATAACTAACTAAACTAAGGATCTTTATCTTTCGTTTGCTTCAATAATGCATACTATTTTTATTAAAACAAAACTCTTCGTTTAACAATTTTGACACCACAAATAATCACCTGGATGAGCTTATTGCATTTTTTTAAGACAACAAATGACCAACCAACAAAGTTTACTGTAAATTTCTTATTTTACATCAAAATTCCTCAAGGTGATGTGTTAGTCTTAATGTAGGAAGGGATAGGAAAAAATAATTAAAAATTTATAAAATTGTTTACGAACATGGATATTATTATTTAAAAAAAGGTAATCCATCTCCTCCTTCTAATTCATGGCTACGTATAAAGAGAAATGCTATACAAAATGATTCCTTATTGCTTTTCATTAATTTATTGTATAATATAATAATAATTTTGACATTGTATATTGTTACGTGATCCTTCCGTGCAACGCACATGTGACAATATAGTAAATAAATAAATGGAAAGAAAATAAAGAGGAGTATTTTACCTCTGAAAATTTTTTGTTTTTATTATGGGCAAATGAGTCTTTTATATATAGAACTATTTGAATTGTGGGTTCTATGAGGAGATGTATATAACTTAAAATTACTTTTTCTTTTTTTGTTTCCAAAAATGTTTTGATACTGATTATTCTAATTCTAATATGTATACTAGTATATGCACCCGTGCGATGCATGGGTAGACAACACCGAAGATCTTACTAGTAAGAAATAGAACTACTAATAATCATATGTATATTTCAATGCAAATTGTGAAGGTGTACCAACTCAATGATCGAGTAGAGTTAAAGTATTCAATAAATTATACTTGTCAAAATAGTCCAACTCAAATTAAAATAGGAATTACTTGACTATACAACTAATCAATTTACAATGCACGACTGTATGAAATCCTCTATTTTCATCCATCAATCTGTGTCCACAATTTTGTTTCTGCTTCGTAACATGAGTTAATATAGTCACAGCTAATAGAAGCAAATGTGCAAATAAAACAATTATAAGATATGAGATGCTATAAATGTGTTTCTCTATAATGCACAAAAAAAAATTTAATGATACAAACTATATAAGACCACTGTCAACTATGAACCTTATCTATTACGGCTGTAACAACGTTTTTGCATTTAACAACCTCTGACAGACAATCAACATATTCAGAGAAGTAGACAAAATTTATATAGTATAATTACACTCCATGTAAGCACTGACGTTACATAAGACTATTAAACACATTAACTATAAAATTAATTAGAATGTAAAAACAAAAATTAAAGAATAATGACTTCAATCAAAGATAGAACAGATTGTTAAATATCAAATATAATTGATTATCATAATATTATGCATATCAAAATCAATAAGAAATGAAAACACAGCATGCACGTTTATGATCACAAAGCACAACAGATAATAAACCAAAATTGGTGGGATAATTATCAAGCTAGAATACAACAAAATAAAATCGAAAAGCTAAAAAAGAAAAGAAAAGAATCTTGTTAGAGACAAACTTCACACTTGTCTTCATACTGAAACTATATAGCAATTTAAATTTAAAGAAATCCAACTAGCAGTGCTTGGCCTAAGGGTGGAACCCATTGCTCTATATCGAGCCATTGTTCTATAGGAATTGCATGATATAACTTGGTCAATTCATCTTCTTTCATAAAAGGTCCAGAAAAAATTTGCTACTATAAGAAAATTAACAAAGTCTGTATCGAATTGACCGGTCAACCACCCCACCGTTAAGATCAATCAAAGAAACATTCAATCACCGAACCGTTAAGATCAATCAAAGAAACGTGAAGGTTAAGTTATTATCAAATGATACACAAATCACATAATTGCAAAATTTCAAAAAAAAAAAGAACTTTTATCAGCTGCTCTCATATGTTCCATATCCTCTGCTCTATTAATGTGTCAATCAAAGAAGAGCGTGAATTTTTTAATTTAATCTATCAATATTTCAATAGAGAAACCATTAATCTTTAACTACGTGCATGATAATATAATATGAATTACTAAATGATAATTTAATATACTATATCTATTATAGTTTCAAAAAAAAAAAAAATCTTAAGTGAAGAGACAAAAATAAAATTTCATAGATGATAAAATTTAACTTAATAATGTACATAGTCAGTTACACGTAATCATACTTTCGTCATCACATAGAAGGTCTTCATTCATATAGTCTTCATTTAATTTTAGAGAAGCCTATCATAACAGGCAAGAAAAGAATAAATTTATTAGAAAACGTATATATCACGTGAAGCGGTGAAGGGAGCTTTAGATGAGAAAAAAGGAATGGTAATTTATTGATTAATGTTTGATTTGAGTAAAAGAGATTGCAATTAAATTAATGGAAATTGATGCATGGGAAGAACAATATTCTAGAATATAACATATAGGAAGTTAAACAATGAATAAGCAACATTTGTATATCTGTTGCCGATGTTCATAAACCATTTCTACTTAAAAATAGAATACGATCAAGCCAATCACGTCCGCATATTTGATATGATCCACTTAGACTACAAATATCACAACGACTCATTATTATAAAATATATTTCTATTTTTAAAAAAAAAAGTTTGTGAACATTTACAACTTAAATGTACATCAACTGCTTCAATGGATGGCATCATTTTCTTATTTAACTGGACATCAGAAAAATGAATATTAGTGATCAAATGGGTGGTTTGACATCCTATTTTAGTTATACATTTGTATGATGCACATAAATAAAATATTGATCATATGTATTGCCCTTAATACACTAAACCACCACAAAAAATCAGGAATATCTAATATTATTTTTTTAATTTTTGAAAAAATTCGCTAAATAAAAAATTCATCTTTAAACTTTTCCCATCCTATAGATGGTAACTACAGATCAACGTAGGGAATTAAAGGAAATCATGGATCGAAGAAGTCAGATGTGTTCATACAAAAATTGAGATTTGTTTCCTCTAATATCATATTGTCATTAATATAAATAAATTCCGAAATAAGGGGAGAAAAACTAAAATAATCAATTTTCGTAATAAAATTTAGTTAAGTATTCATTTGGGCTCAATTTAAGGATAATAGAGGATAAAAACACGTATTCTTTTTGTAAAAATCATAATTAATTAAAATCTACAATCAATTAAAAAATTTGAAAGCAAAATTGGTTTTTAAACCTTTTCCGTGCCATAGATGGCAACTACATGTCAATGCAAGAAATTAGAGGTAATAAGGGGACATATGTGTTCAAGCAAAAATTGAGATTTTTTTCTTCCAATATCATATTATTATTAACATAAATAAATTCCATAATATGGGAAAACATGATGGAGAAAAACTAAAATAAGCAATTTCCTTAATAAGTAGGAAATTTAGTTAATATCCATATAGACTCAATTTAAGGCTAATAAAGGATAAAAACGCGTTCCTATTTTGGCTAAGTACGAAATAGGATAAAATTGGCTAAAATGACCAAAATGGGTATAGACGATGTCATGCTGATGTAAGCTAAAAAATAGGCGGGAAATAGAAGGCTTCACTGCTCTTGATTTAGGATATATATATATATAATAGATAGATATATATTCTCATATATACATATATATATATATACTCCTTCTATCCCATAAAAATAGTCCCAATTTCTTTTTTTTTTGGTCCCAAATCATTGTCCATTTTTATCAGTTAATTTTTTAGTTTTTTTTATGTACCCATATTTAATGTGTCTTAATATTAACAAATTAGAACTAATAAAGTTGAATAATAATTAAATAAATAAGTATATTAGGAAAAATATTCATAAATTCCATACTTACAAGAATATTAATTGGACTTTCTTAAAGGCAATTAAATTGCTACTTCGAAATTTGATTCTCCCATCACATTTTATCTGTACCACAAATCAAATTGAAAATTGATATTTACACCACAATACATTTAGTTAACCAATACTATAAACAAACACGAATTATAACAAATTAGTTTTTCACTCGTGCGTTGCATGGGCAAAATATTTCTAAGAATTTAATATTAACCCTTTTAGGAAATGAATAGAAGGAATAGAATAAGCAAATAATAAACATCGAATAATAAAACATATTCAATGATTCGCCATCTAAATCATATATCTTTGGTAGTGCTACATATATATATATATATATATATATATTGGCAATGAACTATGATTGGTACTTATATCACAGCGAAAAGAAATTGTTTACTTTAGAACTTAAAACATTGGAATCCTTGGATTCGTTGGGTCAACATCTCAAAATTTTTTTGCCACTAAACTATATAGATCAAAATCAACGACTAATATTTGAAATACGACTCCAAGTTATAATAGAAATAGATACCATCTCATAGTATATAAATAAGTAAATTATATTATTATATATTTTAAAAGTATAGAATAGTATGTGTTGATTCACAATATTACTATATCTATTTATTTATTTATTTATTTTAGGGTAAATTTCACAGAAAGTGCATAACCTTTGCAAAAAGTAACAATTTCATCTCTGATCTTCTTTTTCAAGGCTGTAGGCCCCCTAACCTTTGAAAAATATGCAAAAAATGTCCCTATGGGTAATTTCTATCCATTTTCACATTTGTATACTTATAAAATGACTATTTTACCCTCTTTGTATAAAGTAAAAGGAAATTAATACAAAACCTTTAAAAAAATCCAAAATATTTAAATAAAAGAATAAAAATATATATTACTTTCTCTAATTAATTACTTTTAACTTCTACCAAGTACTGCAACCATTTCCTTTACCAATTTTTTTTCTTTTTATATAGAGAGGGGAAGGATAAGGTATCCATTTAAGTTGACTTTAATAATAATGAAAAATAGATTTACCTCCTATTTTTAACTATAGTTAGATGCAAAAATTTGGAATAAAAGAGATTGTAGTGGAAATAAAGGGGGAAAATCCTCTCTTTTATATCAATAATTCAAACCTTTAATATTTTTTTTTGGCAAGAAAAGTTCATACATATTTTTAATCGTTCAATTTTTTATGACTGAAATATCAAACACTTCTCAATCATCATTGCTTATTTAGGTTTAAATTTGAGAGAGTTCATTATCTAGAGTAACTATAACACTAGTGATGGTGATTGTGTTAGTTAACTAAATGAAAAAGATAATATATTTATCAACGTGTACGTATATCTTGTATTAAGTGGGTGGATAAGAAAACGATATATAGATTAATATATATAAATGTGTGAAAGAGAAAGTTGGGGAAAGATCAAAATAAATTTTTGAAAATTTTTCTTTTCTTATTTTTTTATTTAAATAAAGGGAAAAATTGTCTTTATAGAAAAAGAGAATAATGAAAATTGACAAAAATAATATGTAGGGATCTTTTGTGCATATCTTTGAAAAGTTGGAGACCTACATGCTTGAAAAAAGGTTATTGATAAAATTGTTACTTTTTGCAAATATTGAGGACCTTTTGTGAAATTTACCCTTTATTTTATTATAGTTTTTTCCCCTCCAATGTTTGTAGCCAAATATTGCATGCAGAAATAAATTAAGTATAAATTTCAACATATCATCTTGTAGTAACATGCGCTTAATGAAATCAGTAAGTGGTGGGATTTTATATTTTTCGTATATTTTGATGATCAAAGTTTCCAAAAGCAAAATAAATCGACAAATTTGGATGCAGAATTGTACATTATGTGATATGACCTGTACATTCAATATATACATTAGTACTTGAATTTATTTCCTAATATATATAATTAATATATATATGTATGTGCGTGTGTGTGTATATATATATATATATATATATAAACCCACACATTAGATGATGAAAATATCAACTTTACTTTACTTCCATTTCTCATCCTATTATTCACGTCCATTTTTTAACTATGTATTTGCTATCTGTGTTTCTAATTTGCAGTTACAACGCATTTGTTTTTTTTAAATAAAAGATAAAATAAAATAAAATAATTTGTAGTTACAAAGCTAGTACAATACTCTAGATTTTCCTTTTCTTGTCAGCCAAGAAAAGGACAAATTTTTTAAATCCAAAAATGCTGAAAATAAGAGAGCCGGATCATGAATGCATTAGACATCAAATAAAGGAACCCTCAGGAATGACAAATTAATTCTAATACAAATTTCTCCAATTTAAATACAATTCTTTCTCCACATACAGATTCCTCTCAAGCTTTAATCCACGCTTCATCAACCTATACATTGAGTTGAATGGAAAATTCTTGTTGGACAAAACAAGAGAAAAAATGTTTGACAAAATTGACAAGTATTGTGTGTATTGATGTAAAAGTGATGTGATGTGTTTAAAAACAGAATTATGCCATGTGTCAAATAGAATGTTAAATTTTTTGTACTTGTTTATGTTTAAAGAGCACAACCTGAGTTGAATTTATGTTCAGAACATTCTATGTGCTTCTTCCATTTTTATAAATATCCTAGATAAGATGTTGATTGGTTTTAAGTATAAATTAAAATTGGAAACATGTGTAAAATAAACCATTTTGGAAAAAAATTCAAAACCAAAACTAAAAGTCATTTTGATCTTGACATAGACCCGTTATAAATGAATGCATGGAGACGCATATGCATTTCAGGGTCGGCCTTGAGAATATGTGCCCTATGTAATAATACAAATAGTGCCCCTTTCATTTCAATTAAATAAGAGTTATATTAGAAAAAATAAATCATATTATAATTGCAGCATTTGACGTTGAAAACAATCATTTTTATTATGGTGCCACATTTGCTTATTAACTTTTTGGCTTTATGGTATGATTATTATTATTATTATTATTATTATTATTTGGGCTTTTGATGATTAACAATAAAATTAAACCTTAAAGCTAGGCCTTCCTTAATTTTTTAAATAAAAAAATGCATTCTAATTTTTAACCAATAACTTTCCTTGAACTTTTCTAAAAATTGGTGTTTCAATAATGCCTACTTTTAATAAATAACATTCCAAAAATTTCTAAAATATTTTTAAGGTCACATCTATATATAACAAGTGTGTATATATATATATATATTGGTGCCCATTGGATGATGAAACCCGGTGTGATCATTACTTGTACACCCTCAGGGTCACCTATACATGCATTGATCTGAATACACACATATATGCATGTGATGATGATAAATCATCAAAATAAGTCATTTTGTTAGTAGCTAAATATGATTTTAATTGAAACATGTAACTTACTCATGGCATTTGACTTGTCCTCGTATATGCAAAGGGCAACTTGAAAAAGGAAATCTCTTAGCACATTATCATGAAAAGACCAAACAATTCACTGCAATGCATTAAAGATCACAATTCCTCTCCATGCTATCCTGTTTATCAGTAAATTTTGATGTTGCCTATTAAAGGGTGTGCTTTTTGGGTTGCAGATTAGTCTTCCTGAAGAAGAAGGTTGTCTAGCTAGCTGTATATTGGCAAATACCACTTCAACGGTTACATGACCTGTAATATAAACTTGACTGAGAAAGTTTCACTTGAATATATAATAATAACCCACGCATCAAAATATTGCAACCAACCGAGTATAATTGGATTTTCCTTTGTAAGTGAAGTTTAGTGCTTTGCCTCCAAATAATGGAGGTACATGTGACAACAATCAACCTTAGCAAAAATAACATAATAAAGTTAGTCACCTTTAGACTAGCATCAATAGAAATTAATAACATTCACATACTGAGCTCAAATCAACTACTACTATATGATTACTTGCAATGGAGAATAATTTGTATTTATTATTAGTCGTGCTCTAAAAAAAAATTAAGCTGAAAAAATTTTATTAACACTAATACTTTAGAACACTTGGAGTGAACCATGCTCCTCTTTCACTTCGATAACATTTTCCCAGTTTTAGATTTGGACTGGTGGCTATTCATTAGCCGAACAACAAAAAGAAGGCCAATCTTTTTTAGCTTTCTAAATCAAACTGCAAAAACACTATTGCTTATTTGATGCAATCATTTGATCTTGTCTATTGTAATAAAATTGTATAGTATGTATTTGGATAGAAAACAAAGTATGAAGTTAACAAAGCATATAATATTTCATACTAAAATAAAATAAAAGCACTATAGTGCAACTTACCTTCAAGTACATTAGATTAAGAGATATTATAGTTCCAGGTGCAAGAACATCAATATTGATCATACTCCATTCATTCTGTATAAGAACCTAGAGTGATGTTTTAAAATAACAAATGGAGCAACTACATTATGAGTAAAGTTGAACATCAAGACTCCTAGTATAAACTAAGGCAACTTTGAATTTTTGACGTAGCAGATATTTTAATTTGATTTTTGGTTTTGCTTTTGCTCTGTGCACATGTATAAATTCCAATACCAAGGCTTCTTTTGCAATCTAAGGCAACCTTCACCTCATAAATTTGTTTGAAAACAAAAATACTAGCCAAAGCATGTGTTGGTGTCAGATCAAGCATGTGCAATGATTAACTATAGATCCTTACCAGTGTGTTGGCGTCAGATCAAGTATGTGCAATGATCTTTCTATGTCATTAACTTCATCTAAAAAAGTTTGCAATCACATAATTGCAAAAGGAAACATATGATCAATAAGCATACATTTTAATGTCAATGTTTCTTTTTACAGTTTTACTAAAATTGCAATGTATAAAGGTAAGAACTTGGATTTCCAAGTGAAATTGCAGTGCCAGAGTTAAAACAAAAGCTATGGAAATATTTCCGAAGAACCTACTCACCAATAATACATGAAAACTCAAGAATATCTAACACGGAAATAAAATCATATTTCATTTTATCATTTGCAATAGAAAAATCAATCCTTTTGGTCATTTGCAGTAGAAAACTCGATCCTTTGTTACTTGATACTACATTTTTAGATACGTCACAGCTGGAGATGCCATCAGGGATTTCATTTGATTAAGAGATTATCTTGAGGGAAACTAGAAATTGACGAATCTAGTTATTTGCACAATCTAGGGAACTATTCGCATAAATGAATAGCATAAACTGAAGAGGAATCTTTCAATTCGACCCCGAATTATGGCTCAAGAAATGGGAAACTTTCAATTCTTTTCATTGTCGGATTTAGAGAACCAATTGCGTATTGGAAAAATGACGAGAATAAATTACGTAGTAGATCCAGGTTTAGTGGAGCTGATTAGGATTTGTGGCTGAAATTTAGGTATCGGGACATGGCAATAGGAGGGGGAGAGGAGGAAAAAAGGGGAAAAAATAAAAAGAAAAACAATAAAAAGTACCGCATAGGTCACCCATTTTAGGTGGGAAAAAGAAGTTGACCAACTATCATCTTTTTATATATAGATAGATAAGGATTGCGGTGCACATTTCTTAAATATTATCCCGACTACTAGAAGCACCACACAAAAAAAAAAGCCTCGTGTAAAGAAATTAGTAAAATATAAAAAAATCCCTACCTGCCCATTTTAGGCTGAAAAAAGAAGTTGACCAACTATCCTCTTTTTATATATAGATAGATAAGGATTGCGGCGCACATTTCTTAAATATTATCCTGATTGCTAGAAGCACCACACCAAAAAAAAGCCTCGTGTAAAGAAATTAGTAAAATCTAAAAAAATCCCTACCTACCTAGCTAACTACGTATGTAAAAATAAAAGGAAAAAAAAATTTTGCCTACCGACCGAGCTAACTCCCCATTCTATAAATATCCCTAACTTGACGAAAAATGACAAATACTTACAACATTTTTATTTTTATTTTTGGGAACCCCTCAATTTTTCCTGTGATTTCTGACAATAGCAAGATGAACAAACAACAAAATTGTGTGTCTCCCTTTTGCTACTGAAAATGACAACCAGAATTTGTCATTTATGCTGACTTGTAACGTGAGTGGGTAATTAGGTATTAATAACAAGAAAAAAAAGAAAATTAACCTCTTTTAACCACACCTACCTAGTTACCCACCACATTACAACTCGACAACATAAATGGCAATTCTGATAGTCATTTTCAGTAGCAAAAGAGGAGACCCACAATTTTGTTGTTTGTTCATTCCACTGCTGTCAGAAATGACATGAAAAAATAAAAATACTTCCCTAAAAAGAAAAATAATGCAAGTCTTTGTCATTTTCAGTAATATTAGGAATTGAGATAGAGTAGATAACCTGCTAGGTTTTCTTTATATTTTTATTATTATTTTTTTAGTAATTTTTAGATTTTTTTCGTTTTTATTTAAAAAGTAAGGGGCAAAAATATCATAAAAGACCTTGCGAGTGAATTTATAAAATGTTGTAGACATACGATATTAAAAAAAAGGTTGGGGACCCAACTGTAAAGGTTATGGACCATTTGTGAAATTAACCAACAAAAAAAAAATTCTTGATATAACTTGTTTTAAGTGTATAATCACCTATTCAATTTCTAGTAGACTTATTTAAATACAAATCTATTTCGCAACTTTTTAACCATCATATTATTTTGCAATAGTATAATCTTTTTCTTCTTTTTATCGTAAAATTACCTATATCACTTATGCTAATTACTTGGCAACATTAGTTTTATATTTATGATGATTAAAAGTGAAATGATATAACGTACAAATTTTTGCAATTAATATTTGTTTTGTTGTATAATGCCACATAATATTATTGTAGTTAAGTTTTATACTTTAGTTAAAAAATTTTGGAAGAATAGTTATTTCTTAACTGGTTGCCATAAAAAAAAAATTATTTCGTAACTCTTCTGAAACTAATTAATTTTTTTGGTTAGCAAACTGCACCAAACGGCGAAAATATGATTTGATTTTGTTTGATTTAAGAAATTAAATGGTTTGATTTAGTTTGAAAAGATTTCAAATAGCTAAAACCGTAGTCCTTTCCAAGTCGTTAGAAGTGTAGTGTTGATCTCTTACAATACATTTGACGTTTGACGGGTTACTTCGTCAAATCCACAAATTTAAATCACCCAACCCCAACGGCTTACCTTCTAGTTGGGGGGGCGGGGTCTGCACTGGGGCCTGGTGGCGAACACGCTGAATCAAACAAATCAAACCCATTTTGCTCCTACCCACCCCCACTGCACCCCACAGTCCAAACAAGCCGACAACACCATCCGACCAAATCCGCCCCTTCCAGTTCCGACCAATTTCCACCGTCGCTGTGGGATCCAGAAGGTAGCAACCCTAGAGTCCTATTGTTCTCTCAAGTCCCATCTCATCTCAAGTGTTCAACGTGCCGCCGGGCCGCCTGGATCTCTTTCACCGTACGCCGTGACGCCGGCCGGCTGTCTCTCTCTCGATCATTATTTTCGGTATGTGTGTTCGATTACAAAAAATATATGATTGTTCTGTCCCTAGCATTTATCTTCCTCTTAGTTGAGTTATATTGTTGTTAGTCTTAGTTAAGTTATATTGTTGTTAGTCTTTATCTTCATTCTTCTTTATTCTGTAATCTGTTCTTAATCTTTCTCATTATGTTTATTTTTTTACTTTTTTTTTATTACTTTCTCAATTCTTGAATCTGGTGGAACTAGTGCTGGCATAATTTTTCCAGAAGCCGAATGCTGTGAGGGAGTTTATGGTTTTCCTTGTATAAAGCAACAAAGCTTCTACGTATTATACCCTTGTTGAAGATTAAGCTATAAAATAATCGAAGCCCTGCTTTGTTTCAGAATTGTGAAAGAGGAAATTGCCGCCACACCAAATTGTCTACTTAGAGCATATCCAGTGGTGTAAGGTGGATTGCTTCCTACGTGGCTTGAATTAGTGAAAATTGGTATAAGTCATTTCCGATGGTCATGTCAATTTACGAAGTAACGGAACACTTGCTAGTATATGAGTATTTGACACAATAGTGGGAAAGAGAGAGTGAAAAAAAAATAGAAGAGTGGATACATATAGACATTGTCTACTACACTGTCTATATCTAGACATTCTAGTAGACAATGTTTACCTTTTTCATTGTCACATTTTGAATGATGTGGCATAAAAATTTCTCTATTGGACATTCCATTGGAGATGCTCCTAGTAATTTATACCCAAACTGTCCATTTCCAAAGGTATAATGTCTTTTTTACCCATATTTTCATTTCAAATTTACAAATGTTATGTTCAATACCTCTTCCCCAGCGGTTTCACCAAAAAAAAAAAAAAAAAAACTCTTACCAAACCCTCCACGTACCGTAGACCACCATCACATCAAACCGTCGTGCCGCCCTTTCGTCAAGGAAAATACTCCAAAATCCAGTATTTTGC